>PVJN01010407.1:0-57424 GCA_004026805.1 Lasiurus borealis | reverse complement strand
GGAATGGAACCTGAAACATTTTTTGGTGTGTGAGACAATGCTCCAACTAACTGAATGAGCCACCCAGCCAGGGAACCTTTATAATGTGAGGAAAAACCCATATGAGATAGCAGAAAATTTTTGCTGATGTAACAATAATTCTTAATTCATTAGTTATGAGAATTAAATAAAATAATGCATAAAAAGTGGTTATCAAGTTATCTAGAAATTAATTAGTAACCTTTCAATAACTATTAGTAGTTATTTATTAACTAAAGAATGTCATTAGTCTTAAAACTACTAAGAGTTTCCAATTCATAACCATATTAATAGGGGAAATACATGAATCTTACTATTTGGGGCTAAATATTAAATTCAGATAATAATAATAAAAATTAATAGTTTCTAATGTGAGACATATTATTACCATATGGATGTTTATTATTTTATTCTCAGCATTTATTTCATCAGCAAATCAGAATGGTGGAAAATACTCTAAGAACAGAATATAGAAATTTTCAAAATGAAGAAAAGTGAACAAGTTTTTTCTTACCTGACATTAATATATCCTGTAATATAACTGCTAAATATTTACATTTTTACATTAAGATGATTAGAAGATCAGTTAGAATTACTAAAATATTTATGTGAACTCCAATATATGGCAAAGTTGACATTTCAAATTTGTGGAAAATGATGGTGAACTTAGAAATTATTATTAGCATAATTGGCTATCACCTGAAAGTGTGTGTGTATTAATAAATATGCATGTTTTTAAAATAAATGATCAATATTTGAAAATTATTATAGAATCTTATTTATATTCAGAAATGACACCTAACATGTCAGAAGAGCTACAAGTTATAAGTGGATAATATTTGGCACATGAAATTTCACCATAAACAAAATCTAAGAAAAAAATAGACTGAAAAATTATTTATAACTATACTCAATATTAATATTTCTAGATGGTAAATAAATAAATGAAACAGACAAATAGTTCTTATGTAGGAAATTGAGCATCTTTCTTTGGCATTCCCAGTTAAAGAGGCTGGTACCTGTCACCCTAGATGAGGCCTATCCAACTACAGTTCTTACACAGCTCACAGAGCTTTAAATAGCTTTTTGTTGCCTCAGTACTAAATAAAAAATGATAATCAAATCAGCTAACATTCCAAGAAACCCTGCAACATAAAAGCTATATTAAAAAATTATTTTTTAAGAAAATTCAAAAGGAATGGAGAATTCTAACACAAATATGGTCAATTTCTGTTTAAATTTAACAGAAGATATAGCATCTGAAAAAGAATATACTACAAACAGAAATTTATTTTTTTAAAAAGCACAAAATTTTGGAAATTAGCAAAGTAGTTTAAAAAACTCATCTATAGAAGGACTAGAAGGTAAAACATTGATTAAAAAAAATCTTCCAGAAAATAGATCTTAAATGTAAACAAATGGAAATCAAGAGAAAAAGGGGGTAGGGTAAGGGTATACCAATCCAGTAAAGTATATATCCAATTAACAAGAGCTTCTGAAAAGGCACAGAGAAATGCTCTTAGAAGATTATCAAAGAAAAATACATAAGAGAATTTATTAAAATTGAATAACATGACTTTCAGATTGCAAGTCCCATTTAGTACATAGCCCAATTAATTACAACAAACATACCAAAAAAATAAAAACACAAAAGTTTATACTTGTGAAATTTCAAAAACCTAGGCTTTCAAATTAATTTAAATTGGCAAATTGAAATAAGTGAATACCCAAGAAAATTTAACTGTACTGGACAAAAAGCTGTTCGTAAAGTATTAACTAAAATTTCTATTGGTAGTTCATTTCATGGTAAAGTTGCTTAACATGCAATAGACATAAAACAGGCATATTTGTGTGCAAAAAATTAAAATTTAAAGTTATCAAGATTGCATTAAAAATTTTACAAAAGTCTCCATTAATAAAAAAAATAGGGGGAGGTAAAGTAGGATAGTATCATGTAAAAAAATATTTGCTAAGTAAATTACATCTAGAAAATTTTTACTTTAAAAAATTAATTTTCATTTGTAATACTAACAGCAAGACACCCATGAAAAACACACATGATGTCAAAATAAGCCAAAGGAAAATCTGGTGGGCAAAAATAAAAAAGACCCCAAGTCAATTTTATAGAAAAGATTCCTTTATTAACTTTTGGTCAAGAATATGTTTATATACTTTCAGAAAACAACTCCAAGACCAAGTGGACTCCAGCAATAGAGAGGAACTGACAGGTCTGTGCCAACCACAAAGGCAAGAGGAGAAACAGTCCAGAGATGGAAGACATTGACAATGCCTTGCCAAACAAGCAGTCAGCAGCTGTGCTTGCTACAGGATGCCTAGGACCAAACCAGAGAGGGTCGGACCGGCATTGCCACCATTTGTCCACTATCCAGATACCATTGCTAACGTGAACACATAAGGAACTGTCTGACATTGAAACTGGGACTCTTTTAACTATTGGACATTGAAATTGAGACTCAAACATTTTTTGTTCTTATAAGTTTCTTTCTAGCTTACAGAGGCGAGATGTTTTTAAGGAAAAGAATCAGGGGTGGGGTGGGGTGGGGAGAAACAGATACAGAGCCAAAGAAGCAATGAACAGACTGTCATGCTACAGTGGGAAGTCAGAGGAGGTTGGCGGCTGGGGGGTGGGATGGGGGGAGGGACAGGTGAGGGCATTGAGGGCATGTACTGGAGAGTGGGGAAGGCTGGGGAAAGGTCAACAGGGGAAAAAAAGGAGACATATGTACTACTATTTGTAATACTTTAAACAATAAATATATATAATAAAAAAATAAAATATTATAAAATGAAATACAAACTGTGAATGAGCAATATATATATATATATATATATATATATATATATATAGAGAGAGAGAGAGAGAGAGAGAGAGAGAGAGAGAGATTTTCAACATAAATCTTATCAGTAGTCATTTTATAAAATCATTTCTGATATAAAGAAATTTATAATTATTCAAAGTCCCAAACCTTTTAAATATTTTACTGCATAAATAATCACTGTCTGTAGTTAAATCAGTGTTGTCTTCTCACTCTACACTCTCCTATGCATGTCAAAGAATAAAACTGTGATATTGATTACCTGGACTCTCTTACCCGCAGAAATCTGAGTGAGATGCTCTCAATGAGGAACTATTATTTCCCAACTTTAGAAAGAGGGAGTGAAGTAAGAGGCAGATGTAAAGACAGAGAGCATGAGGTTTGCTGTGGATTTTTTGTGAATTTTCTCCAAATCCTGCAGGTGACTCTTATCCCTCAGGTCCAAAAGCCACAGCAGTTTTTATTGTGACCTCAGATCTCTCCTTTTCTTTGTTCTTGAAAACATAGATTGATTCCAGTTCTCCTGATTGAGTCCTATTTTGTACACCTCTTATGCACACAATCATAGGAAGAGGAAAGAGGAAGGGAAGAGGGCAAAGACAAAGATAGAAGTAGACAGGAGAAGAGAGAGTTTAAGTGAAAGAAAGTTAATAGTCATTGTATAATTTGTGTTAAAATAAACATGTAAACCTCAAAATCTCTATATGTATACATAAAAACATAAGGAAATGGGTGGCAAGAGTATACACTCAATAGTTAATATTGATTACATCAGAGAGATAGAGCTGGAATGGGGTAAAAATAATAAAGAAATGGGATGATGACAAAGTCATCTTTATGCATATTTGTACTTCATTACTTATTGTAAAAAGCATGAACCACTCTTTACATAAAGCAACATTCAAATGTGACTTTAAAAATATTTCCCCTCACAACCCCAATATGACATAACCTCTGTTTCTTTATATTTCTCTTTCATCTTCAATCTAGAGTCCCTTCTAGTTTCAGAATTGAATAGATCATGCAGTTAATTTGCACAATGGCAGTGTTTCCAATTACCTTTCTCTAAGAGAGTGATCAACTCTGAATTAAAATAAAATCTAGACATATATGTTTGCGTCGGTGCTGGTGCTGATGCTGAGAGCAGTAAGAAGCAAGTGTAAGTTAATCAATACACTTAATTAAGCTATCTAATGCAACTAACTTGGGAGGCTTTAACCAGCGGTTAAGTAAATTTCAAAATAACAGCAATGAACCACGATATAGGTTTTTTTCTCTCTTTACTTGCAATGTCACATAGGGATAGAAACAAAGATAAAAATAGAATGCAGTATCTTATTTATGTATATTAAGAATGCTCTGTAAATGAACCTGTAAGATTCTGTAGTATTGGAAATGTTATACACATGCTATAGGAAATGTTAGTTGCTCTGATAAGGTTTAATGAAATTATGTCCTCAAGGTGTATTTTTTCATTATTATGAATGAATATGTTGACATAAGGTGTGATAGGAGCAGTAGCCATGTCTCCGCTTGTGCTGGCAGCGCATTATGTTCACATCATGTTTTTGAATTTCACTTACAGATAAGCTCTGTGAGTAATTGTAATATGAGGTGGTAATCTACTGCTGATATATGAAAATAGAAAAACTGAAATTACAAACATCACTCAACTGAAATTTTAGACTGTATTGTATAAGATTGGATGGGTAAATGCACAAAGAATACTCTCTTGAAAACATTTTGTATTCAGGTCATTGTATGAAATAGCAAGAGTTTCTACTGATAATTGATTAACATACTGTTATAGATTATACATTTTTAAAATTTTAATATAATAAATGTCATTGTCCTACTAAGCAAATGGTTTATGTTTCTAATTTACATTAGGCATTGTATATTATATTTTAGTGATATTTGGCTATAAAAACAATCACAATATATTTTGGGGCTCTAAAAATTATGGTAAATTTAATTTTATATATATTTTTGATATTTTATATATATAAAGGAGTTTTTAAATGTTAACTTCAGTATGTAAAAAGTTTTGTAAAAATAACTTTATAATTACAGGTCATTTGGTTCAATGCTTTCCAAACTCAGTCTAACATGATGTACTTTTAGAAAATTCTGTGATCTCACTCTGCTCTACTTAATTTGATTCTCTTCATTTGATCCAGGAAACTTGATTTTTAAAAATATATGTCTTAGGCCGAGACCAGTTTGGTTCAGTGGATGGAGCGTCGGCCTGCGAACTGAAAGGTCCCGGGTTCAATTCCGGTCTGGGGCATGTACCTTGCTTGTGGGCACATTTCCAGCGTGGGGTGTGCGGGAGGCGGCTGATCGATTTCTCTCTCTCATCGATGTTTCTAACTTTCTATCCCTCTCCCTTCCTCTCTGTGAAAAATCAATAAAATATATTAAAATATATATATATGTGTATGTCTTAGGTAATTTTTAAGATCCTTTTTTTATTCACATTTCTGATAGAATTCAACTTCTCTTGTAGATAGAGGAGGAGCTGAGAACTATTGGGCTAAGATAAACATAGAGCAAGATTAGAGCCCTGCTTGCTAGTCTGCTACAGTGGTCAGGGCAGTGTCCTAGTCACTGTGTTTTCCTAGTACAAATAGTATTCATACTTTTTCAAGGAGTATAATTTCAAAGGGTAAAATTCACATTTAGATCACAGATTATTGGCCTAGAGAGATGACACAATTTGTTTATTTTAGCAACCCTGAGGATCTCTTACCCTTAAGAGAAAGGAAGGCCTCATAGCATTTGACCTCCTCCTTTATCTAATGCTGTCAATATTACCTTGATATGAGAACACATGGAAACCAACAAAACAGTGAGTTTTAATCTCTCTGAGTTTGTTTAAAAGTATTATTTATTGTTGGAGGCAGCTTGTAATTTTTTTTTTCACTTTTATGATCCCTTGTGGCTTAGTAAAATTTCTATGGAGGAGGAGTTTAAAAAACAGATCATAAGGTGACAAAATATTATGTAAACATTAATATACAGTTGTAGAAATACCTGCTGATTTTATTTTAAATGACTTAATTAACCAAAAAATATATGTAGTACTCAGAATTTTTTCAGAGACTATATAAAACTATCTCAAAACAAATTAAGAAAAAAAATTATGGAATTTGATTGACATTGTGACCTTGGGTGCTTTAATTAACCTCTATTTCTTTTTTTTCTCATAATTGAAATGGAATTAGAGTAATAGGCAACTCATAAGATTGTTGTAAGGAGTGCTGGACATGAAATCCTAGTGTTTAGCTCTCCATTAAAACTGGCTGCAAAGATCAGCAAGTTGTCCCTTGTCCATAGATGCCGCCCACTGAACCCCACAGTGCATTTGCACTGAAGCCATCCTTTTATAAGGTGGCTTACAGTCAGTGACTGACCAGGGCAAGGTTCCTGTTACATACACATGCCTGCAGGATTCAGGGCTTCACTCACTCACAGTTTTGGTTTAAGGATTACCATCGACCTTTCAGAGTCTTCCTTAGACTTGTGCTGCAGTCTGAGACCCTTCCTGCCCAATCACTTCACAGATGCTATACTTGCTTGGAGACTGAAATGTTCTTCTTATATACTCCTACTTTCTCATCTTCATCCTACAGAGACATTTTCCCTAATAAGTGTCCTTTATATCTTATCCTATTATGACGCCTGTTTCTTGGAGGACCTCAATTTAGACTTGGGAATAAATAATTTAATATTAGTATAAACAGTGAGAATGTCACCTGCACATAGTAAGTGTACCATGCAAGTGTTATCATATCAAAACAAATGACTAGGATGAAGGGGTCAAAAAGTACAAACATGTTATAAAATAAATATCATGAGGATGGAATGTATAGCATTGTGATTATAATCAATAATACTGAATTACATGTTTCAAAGTTGTTAAGAGAGTAGGTCTTAAAATTTCTCATCTCAAGAAATAATATTGTAACTATAAGGTGATGGGTGTTAACTAGAATTGTGCTGGTCATTTCACAAGTACACCAACATCAAATCATTATGTTTACAACTGAAACTAATATGATGCTATATAGCAAGTAACCCTCATTTAAAAAGTAGTCAAAGGTTTCAAATAATACCATGAATAAATTAGATAAGTATGTGAAAGACAAGCTCAGCAGAGATATAAGAACTATTCTTGAACATAACAAACAATGTATTTCTTATTATTTTACTAAAAGTATTGTTTTTGACAATTGAGTCTTTGGGCTCTTATCATAAAAAGTAAGTGGTGAATTTATTTAGTGAAAGAAGAAATTATGTTATAGTAATTTTAATTGATTCTTTTCCTGGTGTAGAGAAAAACAGTCTGTAGAACAAATACAATATTATAATCTCATAGCTACCCATGTACTATATTTAAAGGCTCAGGATTACTTAGCTTGGTAAAGAATTAATTAAAATTTAGCAGCATGTGCTTATTTAATTTTAATTTTGTGTTTTGGTGTGCAACTATGAATATAATAAAAGACTGATTTCTTTGAAGAATTTTCTTTCATTTTGGGAGGGGGAAAAGAGATACATAGAATTAAGCAGTTATGTTTACAGGAGAATAGTGATAATTAATATGTTAAAACCTAAGACTGTAAAACATAAACTAAAGTAGCTCAACATGGAGTTATTAAATATCATTTGTTCATAGCATTTTATTAAAAACTATAAAGTATATTCTCAAAATTATTTTCAACAATTTATATACTTTTTATTAATTCATCAATAGTTATTGTACAAATTCTATGAACCATTTATTAAATTTTCTTATGTGAAACTTGCATGTAAAAAGAAAACAGATTCCAAATCATCACAGAGCTCTTCCTTTTGCTCATTTAGAATTTGATCAGTGGGTGGATAGCAAAACACTTAATTTTCAGAGCTAACATAAGATGAAAAAATTGGTTTGAGCACTGGCACTCTGTAATCTCTTGACTTCCAAGCCTAAACTTCTTATCTATCTACATATTGTAATATAAGTAATATGCAAATTAGTTGAGGACACTGTAACACTTACAACCAGCTTAGGAAGAGGGTCCGGGATGGCCCAGAGCCTGAGAGAATAACAAGCAGGGGGACTGGCCCCCAGCCCCGGCCCATGGCCCTGGTGCTGGGCTGCTAGGGCTGGAGCAGTGAAGACACAAACCCGCAGGGGAGCCGGGTTCAGTTTTGATCAAGGGCATGTACCTATGTTATAGGCTCCTCCCTGTCCAAGGCCCACTTCAAGGGCTCCTGCGGGAGGCAACCAATCGAAGTGAGGGTCTCACATTGATGTTTCTCTCTGTCTTTCCCTTTCTTTCATGCTCTCTAAAAATCAATGGGAAAATATCCTCATGTGAGAATAAAAAGAAAGAAAAGAAAGAAAGAAAGAAAGAAAGAAAGAAAGAAAGAAAGAAAGAAAGAAAGAAAGAAAGAAAGAAAGAAAGAAAGAAAGGAATGTCATATCCCATGATAGACACATCTTGAAAATGCCTAAAGAAAGTTGTCATTTTTTCATGGTGAAGAGACGAGTCCATGTTGATGAAAACACCTTGGCGTCTGCAGTGGACAGCAGTGGCAGCAGAGTAAGGGGGGTGGTGCCTTCCCCTGATCATCCCAGTCATATCCCACATAGGGAGGCCTTCCTTCTCCTGGCTGCTGGCCCTGGCTTCCCTTTGGCACCTGGGACCCAGGCTTCCCTCACAGTTTCGCTTTGTCTGGAAGGTCATCCAGTCCAATTAGCAAATTATACTTTTTATGAAACTACTTAGGCATAAGAAAAAATGAAATAATGACATTTCAATAACATGAATGGACATCATGATCAGTGAAATAAATCAGACAGATAAAGAACCATATGATACCAGAGGAAAGGGGGCAGTAAAGGAAGTCAAATAATGTGATCACAGAAGATTATCTGCTTTCAGTGGTGGGCACACATGTAATATACGGATCATGCATAATAGAAATGAAATGTATAAGACCTTTTTAACCAATATCACCCCAATAAATGTAAATAAATAAGTAAAAAAAATAGAAAAGCAAACATGCAGTGCTTTTGTTATCTTTCTACAAGCAAATATACCAACACATATGTATTCATTTTCATATTCTTTGGCTTCCCATGTATATTAACTAGAGGCCTGGTGCATGAAATTAGTGCATGGGGGGGGTGTGTGTCCTTCAGCCCAGCCTGTAACCTCTCCAATCTGGAACCCCTTGAAAGATGCCCAACTACCTGTTTAGGCCCGATCCCAACAGTTGGACATCCCTCCCACAATCCAGGACTGCTGACTCCCAACTGCTCACCTGCCTGCCTTCCTGATTGCTCCTAATTGATTCTGCCTGTGAGCCTGATCACTCCCTAACTGTTCCTCTACCAGCCTGATTGATGCCTAACTGCTCCCCTGTCATCCTGTTTGCCCCTAACTGCCCCCCCCAATTGGGATGATCACCCTTAATTGACTTTCCCTACAGGCCTGGTCCCCCTAACTGCTCTCCCCTCCAGGCCTGGGTCCCCCCCAAAATGCCCTTCCCTGCTAGATCCGTCACCCCCAACTTCCCTCCTCTGCTGGCCTGGTCATCCCTAACTGCTTTCCCCTGCCAGTTTGATCCCTCCCAACTGCCCTCCCCTGCTGGCCTGATCACCCACAACTGCCCTCCCTTGTAGGCCTGTTCCCTGACAATTGCCCTCCCATGCTGGCTTGTCCACATGGGAGCAGAAACTTTGACCACATGGGGGCAATCATCTTTTATGTTTGAGTGATGGTCAATCTGCATATTACTCTTTTTTAGATAGGATAGAGACCTGGTGCATGGCAGCCAGCTGGTTTGCCCTGAAGGGTGTCCCAGATCAGAGTGGGGGTTCCCTCGGGGCATGGGGTGGCCTGGGCAAGGGGCCTGTGGTGGTTTGCAAGCTGGCCATGACCCCAGTGACCCAAGCAGAGGCTCTGGTATCTGGGATTTATTCATCTTCTACAATTGAAACTTTGTAGCCTGGAGCAGATCTAAACTTTCTGCCCACTCCGTGGCAGCAGCCATTTCTGTTGGAATTTATTTATCTTCTATAATTAAAACTTTGTGGCCTTAAGAGGAGGCCTGGGCAGGCCAGGGTGTGTGGAAAGCTTGGTTTCCTCCATCACCGAGGCAAGCCATGCCTCCCTCCTGCTCTCTCTATGACCATAGCCATCTTGGTTGAGTTAATTTGCATACTTGTTCCTGATTGGTTGGTGGCATGGCTTGTGGGTATAGCTGAGGTATGGTCAATTTGCATATTACTCTTTTATTAGATAGGTTATGAAGATCACCATATCTATTAAATGTTAATTCTTTACTTTTCCATGGATTTCATTTCTAATATTACCCTCACTATTCAGTGTCATCAAAAATTTTTTTAACTTGTACTGCAGTTTACAAGTATGCTCTGTCATCTCCTATCTTAGTAAACAAAGACACAAAAATACAAATGAACAAACAACCCAAAAGATAAAATATAAATAAATACAAACATCTCAAAATAGTTTATTTCTCTCTACTGCAATATATTTTTTTCTTTGAGAATAAACTTATTAAAATCTATATACAGAGAGAGTTTTTCAGTATTTCATCTTCTTCATTTATATACTTTCATCTACTACTTTTGGGCTGTGTTACCCTCTGTACTGAAGCAGGGAGGGAGTAGGGGGAATAAACAACTGTACTATGCTCTCTCTGTGCTCTCCTTCATCATGTTAAGGTATTTTTGATGAAACACAGCTGGAAAAGAATAGACAATGAAGCCTCTATGATTCAATCTGGGTGGGTCAGTATCTTAGGCCATGAAGTCAGACCCATGAGGGTGACAAATAAACCTGAGAGCAAATGCTGAGTAATAGGACAGCTCTCTAAATCAAGTCATGCATCTCTAATCTGGACTCCTGCAATCACTTGATTTATGTGGTTAGTAATAGGCTGTAATCCATTCTCCAAATGGCAGCCCAAAGGATCTTTATAAAATGCTAATCAGAACATATCATGCCCTGCTAAAAATTTTGGAATTATTTGCAAAACATTTACACTAGCTTGCCAAAGCCTACAGTATCTGTTCCCTGCCTGTCTATCAAAACACCTGTGGTCAGTTGAATTCTCATTTCTTTACTTCCCCATTTAGCATTATTTCCTAGAGTACCTTTACTTTGTGATTGACTCCATTTGGATTTGGCCATTTGTCTTCCTTTAAGCAATGGAAAGTGAATATAATGTATACCAAGTACAAACAAATGTATGCAAACCATGTACTATCAGGAAAATGCTTGGCTTGGAATGTTGATCTCCATTGTGAGGAAAATATGTGTGGAAGGTTTCTAGAATCTATTGAAACTTACCTACAGTCTGGAGCTACATACAGTCAAGCCCAAAATATATCAGAGTAATGTATTTGTTCCCCACCCCTGAAGTATCTGCCCATCAGAGTTTTATTTTTCCATGAGGGAAGAAAAGGTATTGTACATTACTGATACCAAGCATTATTGCAGCAAAACATTATTAAATTAACCTTGACTACCTTTCCCTGAATTCATGTGCTCTGATAAAGATTGCTTATTTTCTATATGACATATCCATTCCATCAGTTTGTAATGTCATTTCTTTTCATTATTGATGGCCATTTCCTTTTGTCATTAAGTGTATCCTCACATAAAGACTTGCAAACAAATGTTCATAGCAGTTTTATCCATAATAACCAAATACTGGAAAGCTGTAAGAGTTCATGAATATATAAAGAATAAGAAAACACTTGTTTGTATACCCATACAATGAAATACTACTTAGTAAAAAAACAAAAAAGGTATCAATATATGCAATGACATGCCTAACCCTTGAAGTAATGCAGAAGAGTGAAAAAGTCACATAAAAAGAGAGTACATAGTCTATGATTTCATTATATAAAATTCTAGAAATGAAATCTCATCTATTATTATAAAAACAGATCAGTTATTGCCTAGGTGTGGTATGGAACAAGTGAGATTGATTATAAGAGGGCACAAAAAAGACTTTTCAGGTTGGTTGAGTATTCATTTTCTTTTTAATCTTTAGTGTTGATAGTATTACAGATGTCTGCTTTTTATTTTTGAATGTTCATTTCCTTGATTATAGTGATACTTTTTGTTATGTATCTAAACACAACACATTGTACACTTTAAATATGTGCAGTTTATTTTATATCAGTTACATCTCAATAAATGCAGGTTTTGTTTTGTCTCATATTATACCTCTGTTCTAATATGAAATAATATTTAAATTACAGTATATGGTTAAATTATTAAATTTATCCTCCAATTAAATATTTAATGTATCACTTGTGTTTAAATGGGCAATAATAAATGTATTCCCTTTATGCCTGTGTGAATATTATGAACATGATTCATGTTCAAGGAAGTGAAGAGTCAAATGGCATAAAATGAATAAAATAAAGAATAGGTAGGTATCTTATACTGTAACATCCCTCCATACCCACTGCTCAAAAGTAAACAATTTTTAGAATTTCTATTTTTAATAATCAGAATAGATTATCTAATTACTTTTAAAACTTATCAGAGTGTTATTTATTTCATAGACAGGGTATATTTTATTTTATTATGATTATATGCTCATAATTATACTAGAGGCCCGGTGCATGGGTTAGTGAACCAGTGGGGTCCTTCAGCCTGGCTTGCCCCCTCTTGCAATCTGGGATATAGTAGTGTATAAAGCGGCAGGCAGTCAGGGAGGAGCCAGAAACCTGGTTGGGCAATGCTGCTCCTGTTCAGCCCCTCCCCACTGGGCCTTCCATGACACTACTTGGTAGTGCTTCTGTGGAGGTGGGAGAGCTCATGCTGCTGCAGCTGTACTTGCCAGCTGTGAGCCTGTCATCTGGCACCAGGAGGTCAGCTGAGTGGCCTCCCACTGTGGGAGCTCACTGACCACCAGGGAGCAGTTCCTGCATTGAGCTTCTGCCCCCTGGTGGTCAGTGCATGTCATAGTGGCCAGTCAACTGGTCCTTAAATTGTTTGGTCCCTTAGGCTTTCATCTATGTATATAATTGTGTATACTTACATATTATATAACATTATGAATACGTATATAATTTAATTAAATGATATTATAATGTCTTCACTTTTATATTTAATTTCCTTATGACTTCCTTATACTGTCTCCATCATGTATATCGAGAAGTTTTCTTACTGTATTAACCACCTTTGGCTGCATAACAAACCACCCCAAGGGCTTTCCTGTCTTGTAATCAATTGGTACATCACCTGGGAAGGAAGGAATGAGAAAGTGGAGACAGTGGGAGACTGTTTATCTCCAGATGCCTTAATTATGTGTCTGGCCTTTAGTTTGCTTTTTGGCTATTATGCAAGGAACATTGGCCTATAGGATGTATCTGGCCCTGGTAACTGCAGGTGGGACTCAGAATTCAATAAGTCTAGGAGCTTTCTTCATAGTAACATAATTTTTAAAGTTGATAATTTTTTGTGTGACCAACAGATAATGTTATAAATACCCAAATAGTCCTTGGCAAAAAAATGGTTCCCCAACCCTGAAAGGCAATAATGATGATTTGGCTATAGACTAGCTAGTTAGCTCATCAGGATAACCCAAGATTACTCAGGATTTTAGAGCAACAGGAAAGCAATCCCAATGAGCATACCCTTCTCAAGTCTTTGCTCTTATCTAGTAGGTCAAAATGGCAAAAGTACAAGCCCACAGTCAATAATAAAGGATGTGGATATAGATAGGTGGGAAAAAATCAGGGTCATAACCACAACAATCTATTTCTGTTTACACTCTGACCTAATTATTCCCTTTCAGACAAAGTTTCTTTGTTTACCTGGGAGGACTGTGGTTACCTCCTAGTTTCTAGATGAACTTTTTCAGTTTCTCTTGTTTTCAAAAGTCTATGCACACCTAATTCCATTTTAACATCTGCATACAATAGGAATGATAGGTAGGATATCCTTTCCACAGGCAAAATACTCATAATTTGTGAAAACCAATAAATGTCTTATCCAATTACAGAATCAGGATTAAATTCCAGGATTTCTTGTTCTATATCATGCCTCAGGTGGCTTCATGAAGAAATTTTTTTTTGTTGTTTTATTTTTAAATTGTGAAACATATGAACTAAAAAGATACATAAATACATAACATACAATAGTGATACAAGAATAGAATAATTTCAACAGATACTCTCAAATTTATACTGAAGGCACACAGTACAAATTTTGTCGGGAATCATATTCTAAGAACCAAAAAAGCTTTGTTTAGTTTTGTTTTGTTTTGATTTTGGAGGAATCTGGTTCCTTGGAAGTAACTTCCCAGTTTTATTTCCCTGATATATTTTTTTTAAATATCCAATGTTTGTTTCGTTTCTCTTTTTTTTTTTCCTTTTAATCTTCATTGTTGAGAGTATTACATAGGTCCTCCTTCCCCCACCCACCCCATTAACCTCTTTCAGCCCTTTTCAGTCCTGCTCATTGCTCCCTCTACCCCCATACCCTCACCACCACATTGTCTGTGTCCAACAGTTATACATATATGCATCCAAGTTCATTGAGTGGGTGGGAAGAGATCAACCAATGTCTTCTCTCTTTTGCTCTGTCCTCTGGGCTCTGGCTTCACTCGTTGAGATATTTTCTATTTCATAAGACTGCAGCCTCAGTGTGCACCTGAGTGTTTTTTTTTTGTTTTGTTTTGTTTTTCTTTGTTTTTCAACCAGATTCCTGTCCATTATAATTTCCAAGAGACCTTTGTGAAATTTGAACAAATTCAGTTCCTTGAAATCTAAGTTGGTAATCCTTTAGCTTGGAAACACAACACTCCAAAGAAGGTTGTGTCCTTTTTATTTATCACTTATTTATCATTTGATGAATTTTCAAAGATACACTTCCCTGTAACATAGTCACCACTACTTTAAGATTAGTCTTCTGCAGGAGCATTTTCTTAAGATTCTTAGAAATGCTTTTGTCTACTTGGGGATGCATATTAGCCACCCCATAAAGTAGTACAGAAGTCTTAAAGTTTTCTGTAACCATAACACTGATTTGATCTCTGTGTCTAGATCTTGTTTGACTTTCAAAAAGTTTTTTAATTAGTTGGAAGCTAGAGATAGAGAATAATTTTATTTTCCATCTCAGCAAGTCCTAGCTCCATCACTCTAAATTTTGTTTGTGAGTATAATAGTTCTTTATCTAGCTTATCTTTTTTTTTCATATCTTATCATAGATAGCTATACTCCAACAAGCATTTTTACACTTGGATTGTAAACCATCTTGCTAAGTTTAAGTATGATACATTTTCTGTTTTCCAAGATACTGCATATGACTATTTTTCAATTATTTTGCAACTATATAATGTGATTCACCATGCTTTCATTTTGCCATGGCCATGCACTTGACATTTTCCAGCCTCTGCTAACAATTTCTATGCTGCTTGAGAGGTTATATACAATTTCCTGCTTCAGCACTTCGCTACCAATCTCCATAAATTATATATATATATATAATTATATATATGTATATAATTATATATATAATTATATATAATTATATACATATATAATTATATATATTATATATCATATATTATATATTATATATTATATATTATATATTATATATTATATATTATATATTATATATTATATATTATATATTATATATTATATATTATATATTATATATTATATATATTATATATATAATAATATATATATTACAAAATTATCAAAATATTAAGATTGAAATTATTCAATGAATGCAAAGGTAAATGAGCTTGAAAAGAAACTAAGCTATTGTCTAGAATGTCCTCAGAACATTCTATACTTCAGTAGCTAGGTGGCTTTTGTATCTGGCCAACTTGACAAAAATGGCTCAACATATACAGCAGTTGCACTAACAGCAGCACAAACTTCTATAAAACTTGCCCAGAATAAAGCAAAAGAACATGGAGAAAGTATAAACTCTGCCAAAAATGAATACACTGAACCTTCTCTCATTTTTTAATTCTCACCCAGAGATTTGAGGACTTTTTTTTTCCAATTGATTTTTAGAGATAGTGGAAGGGAGGAGAGGGAGAGAGGGGGGGGAGAGAGAGAAAGAGAGAGAGAGAGAGAGAGAGAGAGAGAGAGAGAGAGAGAGAGAGATGACAGAGACACATTGATTGGTTGCCTACTGCTGGAGCCCTGACAGGGCTGGGGAATTGAACCTGCAACTGTGATCTGTGCCCTTGACTGAGAACTGAACCCACAACCCTTCAATGCACAGGCCAACACTCTAACCACTGAGAAAACTGACAAGAACTTTCCTCATGTTTGATAGGTGTAGGTTGATGTAATAACTGTCATTTATCAAATGCAGATTGATTGATGAATGTCATAGTGCTTTGCTACCAATATCTGTAATGGTTATTTTTTCCTGGGTATCCAATTATTCCCAAAACTCAGTTGGGTTAAAATAACTGCTTATTCATCTTATGACTTGAAGAGTAAATTTTGGCAGGTGCACTGGGCCTAGATGAGCTCACTCAGACATCTGTAATTACTTCAAAAGTTGATTTGGGCCACTGGTCCTGATGGCCTCACTCTGGTGTTTTGCAGTCAGCTGTCTGTCAGCTGTAGCTACAGCAAGAACTGAGACTATATATTCCTCAGCAACTACCAAGCCACTCTGGCTTATTCACATGTCATCAGGTTTCTAGGAACTTAAAAAAAAATCTTAAGCTCTAATAAAACAGACATTTTCACTTCTTTGTTCCATTTTTGCAACAGTGCTTTTGACCAAAGTGTATTACATGGTAAAGACCAGAATCTGTGTGAAAGGTTATTGTACAAGCATGTAGATATAGGGAGTGTGAGTTTGTCTGGGATTTTCATTCAGCCAGATAAATGCCCATTCATACAAAATCATCTCACTTTCTTGTTCCATTTTGAATACTTTTGTTAACAATATCATCATTTTATTTCATTTTAAAATTATATTTATAACTTATACAATGGGTCTACTGAAACTCTGATCATTGATCTATGAACAGACAACATTGCTCACATTTGGATATATATATATACACACACACACACACACACACATATATATATATATATATATATATACACACACATATATATATATATATAGTTATTCTGTAGAAATTATGAATATACTATCACTGCTAATTAAAACTTATTTTTCACTGATTTATAGCATGGCGATGGATAGGAAGGGTTCTTCTCATGTTACTGTGGAAGCAAGATAATGCAAATCTGTTATATGCCTGGAAGAAGAATGAATACTGAAAATTTAGCAGACATTGATAATCACTTTGCAATGAAAGAAAATTGGAACTTCTACACTTGTCTCTAGTATTCTTCTTTGACTCCAACTTCTGTAATTTAAGTTTCATTTAATATTATTTTTGATGCAGGTTATTATCAAGGTGATAATCAATTTAATTTAGTTCTTTAATGATAAGCAAGTTAGTAATTTGGAACTTTAAAATCACATTGTATATATTTCATCCTTTTAATTGGATTCCTTACTTCACTGATAGAAATTATCTATTTATCTAATGTATCTTTATAGCTAATATATCCTCCTACACTCCTGATACTACCCTATCTTAAAAGGATCAATTGTTAGTTAATTAGGCAAGCATGTATGCAGAAGCTATCAAATATCTTGCCCTGCGTAGAGACTTATTCATTGGGATGGGTGGGCAAATTTTTGATTTGGAATTTTCCTTCTCTCAGTTAATTGGTAGGAGACATTTAGGACACAAAAATCTAAAACACTTTTTCTCTAATTTTTCTTATTGAAACAGTATTTGAAGTTATTTTTACATACTTCATGGTTTTCTCTTCTTAA
Source organism: Lasiurus borealis (assembly GCA_004026805.1). Classification (NCBI taxonomy): domain Eukaryota; kingdom Metazoa; phylum Chordata; class Mammalia; order Chiroptera; family Vespertilionidae; genus Lasiurus; species Lasiurus borealis. Next base: position 39,681 of record PVJN01010407.1, on the reverse strand, counting down.
ATATGCTGTTTTATAAAGTGCATAATAAATCTCAGAATTATACATGTATTTTAACAAGTATTCCAGGTGATGTTTTACATGGAGAAAACTGTAGACTCTATAATTTGAGAAATTTGATTCATTTTTAATATCACTAGTGTACATATAAAGAAAAAAAAACTATTGTCAAGGTAATTATGTGATTATGCCTTTCAGAATTTCTTAGGCTACAAAAAGTTAAAAACTAAATTTTACACATAATGTAACACAAATAAACTCTTATCATAACAGGAATGCTCCATAACTATGGAGTTAGTATTATTTAAGAATATGTGAGTATTCATGAGAGATGTAAAGGTTTTACATTTGCTCCATCATATGTAGTACCTGCTTAGCTTCTAAATGTGTAATAGCTTCCATATTACATTATGACTGTTTATTTTGAGAAGTAAGTAATATAATTTCTAACAATTTTTCTTATTATAGTTTATTTATTTTGTTGGAGATAACTAAGATGATGTAGTGCCTTGCAATTTCTTTAAGAGCAAATTTTAGAAGAAGTATAATATTTCTGCCTTGCTCAGAAATGGTGCCTCTTGACAATTTTTATTATATTTTTATTGTACTAATGTTCTGGATTATACTAAATTGTATTAAATAAGCCTTTTTGGTAAATTTTGTTCAACTATAACATTTAGAGAGTACAGGTAATAAACCCTAAGGGTAGAGCTTAGGGAATTTCTATACAGTGAAACTCAAGTGCATATTGAGCACTAACACCAAAAAGTAGAATTTTTCCAGGACCCAGAGTCCCTTTCATCTCTCTTATGCTTAGTGCCTCTCAAAAGAAAATACCATATTGACTTCTAACATAATCCTATCTAATAAAAGAGTAATATACAAATTGACCATCACTCCAAGACACAAGATGACCATCCTCATGTGGTCAAAAATTGCTGCCCCATATGGACACAAGATGGTCACCATAAGATGGCCTGCAGGAGAGGGCAGTTGTGGGCAATCAGGCTAGCAGGGGGTGTAGTTAGGGGTGACCTGACCAGTAGAGGAAAACAACTGAGGGAGACCAGGACAGCAGGGGAGTGCAGTTGGGGGTACCAGGATAGCATGGGAAGGCAGTTGGGGGGCCCAGACACCTGCAGGTGAGAGAAGGTGGAAGGGATGGAGACCAGGTCTGCAGAGGTGGACAATTGGGGGTGACCAGGCCTGCAAGAAAGGACAGTTAGGGGTTACCAGGCTCAAGGGGAAAGCAGTTAGGGGCAACCAGGCCAGATGGGGAGCAATTAAGCATTGATCAGACTGACAGGGAAGTGATTAGGGGGTGATCAGGATGGCAGGCATAAGCAGTTAGGGGGAATCAGGCAGAGTTAGACAAGCAGTTAGGAGCCAGCAGTCCTGGATTGTGAGAGGGATCAGGCTGAAATGGATGGTCAGATATCCCTCAAGGGATCCCAGTTTGGAGAGGGTGCAGGCTGGGATGAGGGACACCCCTCCTCCCCTCACGAATTTCATGCACTGGGCTTCTAGTATATTAATAAAATAATAAAATATTAAATTTGATAAATAAAATCCAGAATATTTTGGGAGGATTTTTATTTAATACAAACCAATTATGATGAGTGACTGAATGGAAAGAATATAAAATGAAAGTAAACGTAAAAGGCAAGATGAACTTGAAACACACACACACACACACACACACACACACACACACACACACATTATTTCTATTCATTCTCAGTGGGAGGTATATGATGTCAAATGACCAAATTACTTTTGAAAAGGTGGCTCATAGATTAGGTTATAATAAGTGCAGCCTCATTTTTACAATGCCATTTATTTCCTCAGGCTAGCAGAAAACAAGGACAATTTTTAGCAAAACTAATAATGTTTAAGGAACAAATCCTTCCTGTTCCAGCTCTTAAGAGATACAGATGGCATGGTGCACATAAACACAACTTTAACCTTGCATTTTTCAAGGTTTTATCAGCACTTATGCTCATCTATGCTTTGGGGTAGTTCATTCTCTGGAAGCATAACAGCAGAGATTTGACTCCCTTATATTCTAGTTCATCTAATCGAGAAATTAAAGCCACCATTAGTCTGGAAAGAGCTTTGCAGAGAGTCATTTAATGTCTGAAAGCTGTAAAGCCTTTTGTGCAGATGGATGATGCGTATACATGTTGGCTGGCTTTGCAAAGTATGACTGATTAAGCTAAAACCTTCCCTGAGTGCTTTTCTTTCCATTTTAAATCTCAGCAAGGAAGGTCATGCTCATGAATGAGAGTGTCTAAACTTAATGATTCAGGCTACATATGGAGAATGAGCATACACGTGGCAAGGTTCTCTGGTTCATCTAACTGTATTTATGCAGCACAGGACTACTTCCCTGAAACTACTTTCAACTTTAAGATATTTTAGAAAATAGTTTAGGACATTTTTAGGTTATATGAATTTAAGTTATTTTAACTATACCTATTGATACAGCCTTCTGTATGCACTTGCCCTGAATCAAAGTCAGGTGGCTCTGCCCCTTAGTGTGGGTGTGGGGTCTGGTCATGAGGGTGTGCACTGTGGAAAACAAACTCCCTATGTCCATGTACCCAGGCTCAAATGCAGCACTGCCTTCTTATGTGGGCACAGGATCTGATTGGGTTGTGGGGAACAAACTCCCTGGGTTTGCATTCCCAGGCTCAAATTCAGTGCTTTCTCCCTTCTTGGGCATAGGATCTGGTCGCAGAAAACAATCTCCCCAAGTTTTGTGCACATTGAGGACTGCTTTCCTGACTGGGCATGGCGGGGAGTCACAGAAAACAAATTCCCTGAGTTCATGAGTCCAGGATCAAGTTCAGCGCTGTCTCCCTGCCCTGGGTGGGTATAGGATCTGGCTGCAGAAGACCAGCTCTTTAGAGATGAGCAGCTAGACTGGAATTTTGCTCAGTCTCCCTGTTTGGGCACAGAGACTATTCACAGGAAACAAACTTTCTGTGTCTGACACCAAGGCTCAAAGTCAGGCAGAGTCACCACTGCTTTGTGTGTACAGAAAGTCTATTGTGTGGCTGGAGTCTGATAGTTTCTAAGTAGCTGCCTCAGAGGCAGCAGGGGAGGAGGATTGACTTTGTGGCTCCGTGCCTGGAGCCCTGGTGTCCCTGGGCCTGCAGCTGTGGTGTTTGGTTTTCTACCAGAGCGGCTGTAGGGTCCTAGTTTGCTTCTGAGACTAGACTGGGTGGTGGCAAGTGTAGGAACCTTGTCTCAAGTAGTTCTGTTCTTCAAGAGGGCAAGGTGCCATTGGTGTCCTCCCCGGAGTGTTTGTGCTGGCGCGAGGTTTTGCCATTTAAGATTGCCCGAATTGGCAGACCCTTGGAAGAACTGCAGGGTTTAACTGTCCCTATTTCACTCCCACACACACTCCCACACATCCACACACACCTCTATGGCTCGCTCACTCTCTCACACACTCTCCCTCCCTACCTTCCTGCAAGTCCCATCTTGCCTCTCCTTTTGTTATTTTAGTAGAAAACTAACTTATATTCTAGGTTGGTTCTTAGTATCTTTGTGAAATATGTTGGATTTGGGGGCTGAACATATAGTATTTAAAGAATTAATTACACATCTTATTTTTCAAATCACATTGAACCTGTGTTACCAATTTTTGTATGTTAGGCATCAAAATCATCAGATGGATTTTGAGCTATCCTATCTCATAAAAGAGTAATATGCAAATTGACCATCACTCCAACACACAAGATGGCTGCCCCCATGTGGACACAAGATGGCTACAACAAGATGGCCAGCAGAGGAGGGCAGTAAGAAGAGACCAGGCCTGTAAGAGAGTGTAGTTGGGGGCAATCAAGCCTGCAGGGGAAAGCAGTTAGGGATGACCAGGCTGGCAGAGGAGGGAAGTTGGGGGTGACTGGGCCGGTAGGGAAGGGCAGTTAGGGGCAAACAGGCTGTCAGGGGAGCAGTTAGGCACCACTCAGGTGGCAGGGGAGTGGTTAGGGAGTGATCAGGCTGGCAGGCAAAAGCAGTTAGGGCCAATCAGGAGGGCAGGCAGGCTAGCAGTTGGGAGCCAGAAATCCTAGATTTTGAAAGGGATGTTCAACTGCCCGTTTAGGCCTGATCCAGGTAGACAGTCAGAAATGGGCAGTCAGAAATCCCTTGAAGGACCCCAGATTGGAAAGGATGCAGGCAGGGCTGAAAGACACACACCCCCATGCACAAATTTCATGCACTGGGTCTCTAGTATAATCATAATATTCATCTTAGTGAAAATGGACAGTCAGTGCTCATTTTAACATGGCTTTCCAATTGATCTCTCATAAGAATATTGTGGCATATTTCTAATTCTTTCTAAATCTAATATTTATTTTTATAAATTATATAGCCTTTCTTTGGCAAAGCATTATGACTGAAAGAATATCATATATGCTAAGACTATTGAATGTGTATTGCTTTTCCTTATTGCCATATACCTTATTTTTTAACGCTTAAAATTATTAAAATGCCGAGACCGGTTTGGCTCAGTGGATAGAGCATCAGCCTGTGGACTGAAGGGTCCCGGGTTCGATTCTGGTCAAGGGCATGTACCTTGGTTGTGGGCACATCTCCAGTGTGGAATGTGCAGGAGGCGATGATTGATGTCTCTCTCTCATCGATGTTTCTGACTCTTTATCCCTCTCCCTTCCTCTCTGTAAAAAATCAATAAAATATATTTTAAAAAATCATTAAAATACTTATATTTCCTAATTCAAATGAAAATTGTATGTTGAACATATGGTATAAAACAAAAGTTGGCAGTCAGTACAGAGATAGAATGTTATGGATTTCTGCATAAGTGCCTCAAATTTGTCTGAAGGTCAAATATTATATTAGATTTTCTCAAGACAACTGGATAGTTTTCTGATTAGTAAAATCTCATCAGGGATGCTTATGAGGGAGAATGATAAACATTTTGCATAAATGTCTATTTCACTTTTTATAAAGTAGAAACTGTTTCTTCATATTTAAAATGTAAATAGTTGTGCGTTTTTTACTATCATTTTTTTATTTTAAAACTGCTTTTAGCAAGTTAAAATACATTTTTTATAAAATTCTGTTATTTTCTATTTCCTGTATTAACACATTGAAAGGTGGATAGAAATTAAACTAATTTTGAATTAATTAGCTTTAAAATAAATAATGGCCTAAACATCTTTTTTACATATTACATAATGTTGAGCTTAAAAAAAAAGGAAAAAGAAAAAAAAAAAAAAACCCAGCTGTGGTGGCTAAGTGGTTGAGCATTGAGCCATGAACCAAGATAATCACAGTTCAATTCTGGTCAGGGGACATGCCAGAGTTTGGGCTCCATTCCCAGTGGGGTGCATGCAGGAGGCAGCCAATCAATGATTCTCTCTCATCATTGATGTTTCTATCTCTTTCTCCCTCCCTCTCTGAAATCAATAAAAATATACTTTTTAAAAAAATAAATAACTCAATAAATAGCTTGAAATTTAGTGATTAGAAATCAAATTGATCATTTTTTGAAGGACAATTTTATAAAATCTTTTCCATGTCATATAAATCAGAGCCCTCTAAATTATCTTAAAACTGCATTAAATTTAACACATTCACTATAAAATATAATTTAAAATTTTAAAAGCTAAATGAGTAGCCTAATGGCTTCAGAAATTATTAATTTAAAACAGCTACAGTATTAAGAGGCAGGCAATTATTTATAAGCACACTTCCTCATGATTTAAAACAAGAGACCATTTTGAGTCAACCAACTCCTGTGTCTCATATTCTTCATGATATAAAGATTTGAAATAAATGTGTTTGTATTTTTAAAAATATATACTTAGTTTTAGTCCCAATAAATATGCTGTTTAAATAACCCTTCACAAACATGCAACTTTCTAAAGAGTTAAAAAATAAATAAGTACATAGGTGATTCTTATTCACTTATTAATTTAAAGTCTAATTTGGCCCCAAACTTTTTCTTAGCACATCACTAAGCCAATTCTTCTTCACAGGTTATGCATTTCATTGCCACCTGTTGGGTTGAATTGTGTTCCCACTAAATGAATGTGTTTAAGTCCTAAAGCTCAGTACCTTAGAAAGTGAATTTCAGAGGGAAGGTGGTGGTGGGTGGTAAGAGATAAATCAAAGAATGTATCTGCATATATGCATAACCCATGGACACAGACAATAGGGTGGTGGAGGCCTGTGACAGGGGTTGGGGGATTAGAAAGAGTCAATGGGGGGAGGACATATGTAATACTTTCAACAATAAAGATCTACCAAAAAAAGTAAACTTATTTAGAAATTGAATCATTATAGATGTAATTAAGATGAGGTCACTAGGGCCAAAACCAGTTTGGCTCAGTGGATAGAGCGTCGTCCTACGGACTCAAGTATCTCAGGTTCGATTCCAGTCAAGGGCATGTATCTTGGTTGCGGGCACATCCCCAGTAGGGGGTGTGCAGGAGGCAGCTGATCGATGTCTCTTTCTCATCGATGTTTCTAACTCTCTATCCCTCTCTCCCTTCCTCTCTGTAAAAAATCAATTATATGTATATATATATATAAAAGATGAGGTTACTAGGATGGACACTAATTCAATATGACTAGTGTCCTTAAAAAGGGGAAATTAAGACACAGAAAAAGACATGCACTGAGTGAAGGTGATGTGAATGAACAAAGGAGAAGGTGACCATCTATAAGCAATAGATGAGTCCAGGAAAAGATCCTCACAACCCAGGAACCAACCTGTTTGATGTTGAACTTCTAGCTTCCAGCACTGTGAAACAATATAGATAGATAGACAGATGATAGATAGATAAATAGATAGATAGATAGATAGATAGATAGATAGATAGATATTTAATTTTCAAACCATCCAGTCTGAGGTACATTATTACAGTAGCCTCAGAAAACTAATACACTGTCTATATTTCTGTAATTCAGACCAAGCAAGCTCAGTTAGCTATTCCCTGGTGAACTGTAATCAGCTTTTACTCCACACCCCCCTCCCCCACTTTCTTTTACTATGCTACTGCTTTTGGCTTTTCTCTGTTCTTCTAAAGCATATTTCTTGCTCTTGGAAACATCCCAAACATCTCAGGGTCTGATATTAGTTACTTTGTGGTCATTTAATTGGGCATTTAGCTTCAGCTGAAGTCACCTTAATGCCAAGATTGAAAGCCAAATAAAATTCATTCATTATTATTGACATATTTACTTTGTAAAAAGGTGAGTCATCCTTTTCTTCCCAAAACTAAGCAAGTTCCCAGGATATGGGACTTTCATGGGTAATATTAGGAATATTTTTAGTGAACCAAGGCTAATTGACACCCTGGACTTATCAAGTTAAGAAGATGGAGAAAGGGACTAAAGTTTCTGAGAGTATTATAGTCTCATAGAACTGGTGAGACAAATCAAAACCTTGAGTGGCCAATATCAGGGAATGCTGGGTGGTGTGTGTGCATTTCAGACTCATCCATTCCAGTCTTCCCCTCAAGATGCTATTGAATTAAAAAGTTGAGTAAGATAAGAAAATAAAAAGATGCAGAAAAATACTCTGAAATGTAGAGTGGTAATTTTACTTCAGTCATGCTTAGGGAAATAAGAATTAGTTCAGATCCTTTCAGAGTAAAGATCAAACCCCAGTGTTTCTGTATCAATTGTAATATTTTGAACACAATGCATGACATTTGATTCAAAGTAATTATGCCAAAATACATAATATGGAATAAGTGATTTTATTAGTACTTAAGAAGACAAAATACAGGGGGGAAAAAAAAACATAGTACTGGTAGGTTCAATAGAGGTTATAAATTTTAGCATAATGAAAGCATACTAATTGCTTATATTAAAAGACAACTTTGAGATTGCACACACACACATAACTCTTGCAAAATCATGTATATGCTGTATACTAGAGACATACTTTAACCAATAACTCAGGAAAAATTATTTCATTTATTAAAATTTTATTTTATTTGCTTATATAGCAATATTTCTTGCTTTAAAGTGTTCTTAGCTAACATTTGAATAGCTATACCAGCTTTTATCAAATTTATGTTTTTCTGTTATAACTATCTCTATCCCTATTTCCCCAGCAATGGTTCTAGGAGCTCAGCCTTACTGCCAACCTCCTCTCCCTCTTAGACCTACCCACAGCTGGTGCTTGCTGCAGCCCCGTGTACCTTATTTAACCACCCCTTCTTTCCCTGTTCCTACAAAGGGAGCTACATCATTATATGTCATATACACTAATAAAAGAGAAAGATACTAATTGACCATACCTCCGCTACACCCACCAGCCAATCACCAGTGATATGCGAATTAGCCCAACAAAGATGGTAGGTAAATTCGCATATTCAGGAGGGTGGACAATGCCATGACCCACCCCTGGGGGTCCACGTCCAGTGTGAGCCTGGAGAGGCAGAGCAGGCAGCACAAGATGCCACTCCAGGGGTCCGGATACATCGGGAGCAGGGAGGCAGGGAGGGCAGTGCCAAGGCCCACCCATGAGGTGCAGCAGAGCAAGAAAGCTGGCAGCTTAGAGGGCCTCACTCCCTCTGCAGCCTCAGGTTCCTCATTCCTGCTGTGGAAACTGTCAACAAGTAGTAGGAAGTCCCAACCCTACAGAATCAGCCATTGGGCTCTCAGAGGCCTGAGAGCCAGAACTCTTATTCACCTGTATCTCAGACTGTGGCAGTAGAGAAGTGGGACTATGTCCAAAGAAAAACGGTTGATACAACGTAGCTCTGAAGCTGAAAGATGCCAATGTTATCGACAGAAAATGTCTGAAGAGCAATGTGTGTCTGATCTTGAAAGAAGGCAGCACCTGTGACAGAATGTATCTGAAGAGCAGCTATTGGGAAAATGTCACTCTGAACCCCAAAAACACCTGCATCATTGACAGAAAATGTCTAAAGACCAACGTGCCTTTGAAGTTGAAAGAAGGCCATGGAGAAGACAGAATATGTCCAGAGAACAGTCATCAACATATACTAGCAATTCTTGTAGGAACTGCCTGCTCAGCAAAAATGGAGTGCATGAGGATGCAATTTTCAAAAATAGTTGTGATGAAATGACTGTTAGATGTAAATTTTCCCTTTCACTAAATTTTTTTGATTAAAATCCTTTTGATGGGAAACTTACTTCATGTTGTAGCAAAGGGAAAGTCTGTCCAAATGATATGCATTTTCCAGATTACCCAGCATATTTAAAAAGATTAATGACAGATTCTGACAGTAAAAATTTCATAGAAATTATCAATCCATAAATAGTTCTTTTGCTTTTGCTTCCATGGGTGCAAATATTTCACCACCATCAGGATATGGGTCATACTGTTTTAGAATACACATACAAGTTTATCACCATACCAGAACTTTACATCCTTCCGATGATGTATCTCAGAAGTTTACTCAACTTTATAAATTGAATACAGCCAAAGCTACAAGTAAAAGAATAGCAATGCCAGAAAACTAGGGTTGCTTAGAAAGATGCATGATCAACATCAACAACCTCATGCATGAAATAAATGAATTAATAAAATCATGCAAGATGTTTCATGAGGTAGAAAAAGAAGACCAATCTGAAGCAGCAGTAAAAGGTATTGTTCCCACAGAAGTAACTATGGCAATTAAATATGATCATAACAGTGACCCAGTTAGGTATAATTCTCCCAGTGTAAATGCTGTCATATTTAGAAATGAAGATGGAGACCCTCTTTTTGAAAGAGACTTGCTCATTCATTATAAAACAGATCCCAATAATCCAAGCGCCCACTAAAATGAAACAAATCAGTATCCTATTTCCTACAATACATGCAATAACATATCCTATTCTTTTGCAACATAGAAAAAAAAAGGCTGGAAAACAGATATTGATTGCATTATGACTCAGAGATTACAATATAATCAACATAATTCTAGATGAAATGTAGGGACAGGAGTCACATAAAAGCAGTATTACGGATGTCATCTATCTGTGAGGGGCAGGCTCAATCCTATTTTAAAAGCAGGAAAATTAACTCAACAGTTTATTGTGGATTAATATTAAAAAATGGAATAGAAACCAAGATGGCAGCATAGGTAAATAACTAAACTACTGCCTTGCACAACAATTTCAAAACTACAACTAAAAGACAAAACAGACATCATTCCGAACCACAGGAAAGCTGACTGAGTGGAAATTCTACAACTAGAAGGAAGGAGAGAAGCACATTAAATCTCAGAGGAGCATCAAAAGGTTGAGGTAGGGAGATGCGAGGGCAGAGAGGACTGGCAGCTGAATGCTTGGCTGGCTTTCTCAAGCAGAAGGGAGACGGAAGCCTCCAACTGCACTGAACTCCAGTTCCAGGCAAGACTCTGGGAAGCCAGACTCATCTGGGGGGGACCTGGACTGTCAGGAAAAGAGAAAAGCGTACTGAGACTCAGGGGAGCTGAAGAAGGCAGAGGTCCAGAGGTGTGCATGTGTGGAGAGGACTGACTGTTGAGTGCATGTCTGGTTTTCTCAAGCGGGATAGAGACAAAAGCACCAGACTGTGCTGAACTCCAGTTCCGGGCAAGACTCTGGGAACCCAGACTCAATCGGGGAGAAACTGAACTGTCTGGCAGCAGGCAAAACTTGAGGGTGCCTTTCTCTCAGAGGTGCTTGCATCAATTACCAAGAGACACTGTGACCCAGGGGCCTCATAGGGCAGGGCTGACGGGAAGCCAAGGCTGTCTGCTCCACCCTGAGATTCTACCCCATGCAAGCTGAGCACAGAGGTTTTTGCAGCATTGCAAGTCTTATCTCTTAAGGGTGACCCCAGCACAGAAGTTCTCCCAGTGTAGACACAGCTGATCCTCACAGCCAATTGGCCTGGAGGTCAATTCCTCCCGTATTACCACCAACAATCAAGACTTAACTACAACAAGTAGGGATTCACCAAGAGGGTCCACCTCAGGTAACTGGGGAGGTTGAGTCACTGGGCCCTATAGGACACCTAGCAAACAAAGCTACTCTACCAACTCACGGAAGCAGAGAAAATGTGGAAACAAAGAAACAGATCACAAATGAAAGAAGTGGAGGAAAGCAAATGACTGGATATAGAGTTCAAAACCATGGTAAGGTTTTTCAAGAATTTCCTAGAAAAGGCCAATAAATTTAGTGAGACCTTTGAGGATATGTAAAAGGACCAACTAGAAATTAAACATACACTGACTGAAATAAAAAAAAAAAAATTATACAGAGATCTAACAGCAGACTAGAGGAACACAAGAATTAAGTCAAAGATTTGAAATACAAAGATGCAAAAAACACTCAACTGGAAAAGAAAAAGAGAATCCAAAAATTTGAAGATAGTGTAAGGAGACTCTGGGACAACCTCAAATGTACCAACATCAGAATTATGGGGGTGCCAGAAGAAGAGGAAGAGCAAGATACTGAAAACATATTTGAAGAAATAGTGACAGAAAACTTCCCCCACATGGTGAAAGAAATAGACTTATAAGTCCAGGAAGCACACAGAACCCCAAATAAAAGGAACCCAAAGAGGACCACACCAAGACACATAATAATTCAAATGCCAAGATCAAAAGACAAAGAGAATATTAAAAGCAGCAAGAGAAAAACAGTTAATTACCTACAAGGGAGCAACCATATGATTGTCAGCTGATTTCTCAACAGAAACTATGCAGGCCAAACAGGAATGGCGAGAAATGTTCAAAGTGGTGAATAACAAGAACCTATAGCCAAGATTACTCTACCCAGCAAAGCTATTATTCAGAATTGAAGGGCAGATAAACACCCTCACAGATAAGAAAAAGCTAAAGGAGTTCATCACCACCAAACCAGTATTATACGAAATGGTGAAAGATATTCTTTAAGAAGAGGAAGTAAAAGAAAAAGGTAAAGATAAAAATTATGAACAACAAATACATATATATCAAGTGAATCTAAAAATCAAGTGAATAAAAATCTGATGAAGAGAATAAACTGGTGAATATAATAGAATCAAGGGCATAGAAAGGGAGTGGTTTGACAATTCTCAGGGGAAAAGGTGTGTGTGAGTGTGGGAAGAGACTGGACAAAAATTGCACACCTTATGGATGAGGACAGTGGGGGAGAGATAGGGACAGAGGATGGGGTGGGAATCAGGTCGAGGGGAGCTATGGGGGGGGAGAAAGAGAAACAATTGTAATAACATGAACAATAAAGATTTATTAAACTTTTTAAAAGACAATAATGGAGGTCAATTGGATAAATTTCATTAAAGCAAACCAATCTAAGTTGAGAGTTGAAAAATACAGTGGTTTGGTGGATTATCTCAACTCTAGATCTGTAAATGACAATGTGCTGATTGGTAAAATGGTAATACTTCCATCATCTTTTGAGGGTAGTCCCAGAAATATTCAGCAGTGATATCAGAATGCTATGGCAATTGTAATGAAATATGGCAAGCCTGATTTATTTATAACCATGACATGAAACCTCAAATGGGTTGTTATTAAGAAACAATTTACAATGCTGGCAAAAAGTTGAAAACAGATCTGACTTGGTAGCCAGAATTTTTAATATTAAGCTGCATGCTTTTTTAAATGATATATATAAATTCCATTTATTTGGTAAAGTAATAGCTAAGATTCATGTCATTGAATTTCAGAGACGTGGACTGCCTCACGCTCACATATTATTGATACAGTATTAGATAGCGAGTCCAAATTACATTCAGAAGATGACATTGACCATATAGTTAAGGCAGAAATCCCGGATTAGGAATCAATGTCCTCGACTTTTTCAAATTGTAAAATCAAATATGGTACCTGAGCCATGTGGAATAAAAAAATCCATATAGTCCATGTATGGAAAATGGAAAATGTTCAAAGAGATATCCAAAAGAATTTCAAAATGCGACCATTGATGGATATCCCAAATACAAATGAAGATCTGGTAATACTATTTCTATTGGAAATAAAATTGTTGCTAATACTTGGATTGTCCCTTATAACCTGTATTTGTGCCTCAAATATAGCTGTCATATAATTTGAAGTCTGTGCATCAATTAGAAGTGTCAGATATCTCTTTAAATACATTTATAAAGGACAGGATTTGCAAATATTCAAATTTCTGAAAAAATATTACCGATCATGATGAATTACAGGGCTTTATTGACTTCAGGTATGTTAGCGCTTCTGAGGCTGTTTGGAGACTTTTTGGAATGTGAATGCATGACCAATCTCATGCAATCATAAGATTAGCTATTCATTTGCCAAATGATCAGAATTTGTATTTTCATGCTGATGATTTTGCTGAAGTTATAGAAAGGGCTAAAAGACATAACTCAACTTTTATAGCTTGGTTTTTATTGAATAGAGAAGACTCCGATGCATGTAATTATTATTATTGGGAGATTCCACAGCATTACGTGTTTAATAATTTTTTGTGGACAAAACACTGAAAGGGTGGGAATGAACTGTTAGGAAGACTGTTCACTGTGAGTTTTAGAGAACCAGAATGATATTACCTTAGACTTTTGCTTCTTCATGTAAAAGATGCAATAAGTTTTGAGGATCCGCAAACTATAGGAGGTGTAACTTAAAATACCTTTCATGAAGCTGCTAAACACCGAGGATTATTACTTGACGACACTATCTGGAAAGATACGATTGACGATGCAATCATCCTAAATATGCCTAAACAACTACGGCAACTTTTTGCATACATATGTGTGTTTGGATATCCTGCTGCTGCAGACATACTATGGGATGAGGACAAATCTCATTTTATTGAAGATTTCTGTTGGAAACTACAGAAGGTGCCCGAGTAAACTGTGAAACGCATGCCCTTAATGAAATTTAGGAGGTATTCACATTGCATGGAATGAAATGTTCAGATTTCAAACTTCCAGACTATCCTTTATTAATGAATGCAAATACATGTGATGAATTGTACGAGCAACAACAGGCAGAGGTTTTGATCAATTCTCTGAATGATGAACAGTTGGCAGCCTTTCAGACTATAACTTCAGCCATCGAAGACCAAACTGTATACCCCAAATGCTTTTTCTTGGATGGCTTAGGTGGTAGTGGAAAAACTTAACTGTATAAAGTTGTAATACGTTATATTAGAGTTGTGGTGATACTGTTTTACTCACAGCATCTACAGGAATTGCTGCAAATTCACTTCTTGGTGGAAGAACCTTTCATTCTTAATACAAATTACCAATTCCATTAAATGAAACTTCAATTTCTAGACTCGATATAAAGAGCAAAATTGCTAAAACCATTAAAAAGGACCAATTTCTTATTATTGATGAATGCACCATGGCATCCAGTCATGCTATAAACACCACAGACAGATTACTAGGAGAAACTGTGAATTTGAATGTTGCATTTAATGGAAAAGTTCTTCTCAGAGGGGATTTTTGACAATGTCTCAGTATTGTACCAGCCATAGTACAAACGAATTTAAAGTACTGTGATGTTTGGGGATGTTTCAAAAAGTTGTCTCTTAAAACAAATATGAGATCAGAGGATTCTGCTGATAGTGAATGGTTAGTAAAACTTGGAGATGGCAAAGTCAATAGCAGTTTTCATTTAGGAATGGATATTATTGAAATCCCCATGAAATGACTTATAATGGATCTATTATTGAAGCCACCTTAGGAGATAGTATATCTATAGATCATATTAAAAGTATATCTAAACATGCAATTCTTTGTCCAAAAAATAAGCATGTTCAAAAATTAAATAAAGAAATTTTGGATATACTATTTGAGTGATGATTCCATTGACTCAATAGATGATGCTGAAAAGGAAATCTTTCCCATTGAATTTCTTAATAGTGTTACTCCTTCAGGAATACCATGTTATAAATTAAATTTGAAAGTGGGTGCAATCATCATGCTGTTGAGAAATCTTAATAGTAAATGGGCTCTTTGTAATGGTACTAGATTTGTTATAAAAATATTACAACCTAACATTATCAAAGCTGAAGTATTAAAAGGATCTGCAGAGGGAGAGGTTGTTCTGATTCTAAGAATTGATTTGTCCACATCTGACACTGGCCTTCCATTTAAATTAATTCGACAACAGTTTCCCGTGATGCCAGCATTTACAAAGACTATTAATAAATCACAAGGACAAACTTTAGACAGAGTAGGAATATTCCTATCTGAACCCGTTTTCACACATGGTCAGTTATGTTGTGCTTTCTCTGGAGTTTGAAGACTATGTGATGTTGAAGTTAAAGTTTTAAATACTTTATCCCGAGGGAAATTAGTCAAGCACTCTGGAAATGTTTTAACTCTTAATGTGATATACTGGGAGAAATTAGAATAAGTTTAATCACTTTATCAGTCACTTTCTGCATCAATGTTGTTTTTATATCATGAGTTTGTTATTGTTATATCATTTTGTTACTATTTATTTATTAATAAAATTATACATTGTACTATTTTCCTTTTATCTCTCACACTTTTATTATAGAGAAAGGGTGAACAACAATATTAAAATACTAGAGGCCTAATGCACAAAATTCGTGCACAAGAAGGGGGTGTGGCCGAGGAGGGGTTTATCCTTCAGTCAAGCCTGCTCCCTCTCAAATCAGGGATCCCTTGAGAGATGTCCTATTGCCCAGGTAGGATCAGGCCTAAATGGTCAGTCGTACATCCCTCTCACAATCTAGGACTGTTGGCTCCCAACTGCTTGCCTGCCTGACTTCCTGATTGCCTCTAACTGCTTTTGCCTTCCAGCCTGATCACTCCTAACCACTCCCCTGCCAGCCTGATTGATGCCTAACTACTCCCCTGTGACCCCCTTTGCCCCTAACTGCCCTACTCTGTGGGACTGAGTCCCCTCCAACTGCCCTTCCTTACAGGCCCAGTCACCCCAACTTCCCTCCTCTGCCAGCCTGGTCACCCCTAACCGCTCCCCTGCCAGCCTAATTGATGCCTAACTGCTCTCCTGTGAGCCTCTTTGCCTCTAACTGCCCTCCTCTGTGGGACTGGTCACCCCTAACTGTCCTCCTCTGCAGGCCAGAGTCTCTCCCCAATTGCCCTTCCCTACAGGCCCAGTCACCCCCAACTTCCCTCTCTTGCAGGCCTGGTCCCTGCCAACTGCTCCCCCTGCTGGCCATCTTGGGGTGGCCATCTTATGTCCATATGGGGGCAGGATCTTTTGACCACATGGGGGCAGTCATCTTGTGTGTTGGAATAATGGTCAATCTGTGTATTACTCTTTTATTAGATAGAATAGAGGCCTGGTGCATGGGTGGGGGCCAGCTGGTTTGCCCTGAATAGTGTCCTGGATCAGGATGGGTGTTCCCTTGGGGCATGGAGTGGCCTGGGTGAGGAGCCTGTGATTGTTTGCAGGTCAGCCACACCCCCTGGTAACCCAAGCAGAGGCCCTTGTATCTGGGATTTATTTATCTTCTACAATTGAATCTTTGTAGCCTGGAGCAGAGCCAAGGCTTCTGCTCACATAGCCATTGAAACTTTATTGCCTTAAGCAAAAGTCTACTGGCCAGAATTTGGGGAAAACTTGGCTTTCTCTGTTGCCAGGGGCAACCCATGCCTCCCTCCTACTCTCTCTGTAGCCATTGGGTTAATTAGAATTCTTGCTCTAATTGGCAGGTGGGCGTGGCTGGTGGGTATAGCAGAGGTATAGTCAATTTGCATATTACTCTCTTATTGGATAGGATTTCCTCTAATTCCCTTTCAATATGCACAAATTTCATGCACAGGGCCACTAGTATTCATATAAACTTTGTAACATTTGGGGGAAAAAAAATAATGACCAAGAGAATGTCACAGTCCAGGATCCAGCTCAGGAAAATGGAGAGAAGGGAGAATTCTATAAGTTGGCCAATGCCAAGATATTTGAGTGATCACAGAGGAAGGAGTCCAAGTTTCTTAACAGAACACCAAGGATTTATTCCATGTTTTGAACCTTTGCTTTGGGTTTCAGAATTCCCTGCTCCCCATTTGTTGGCTCCCTCCCTCTGAGGGGTACTACATCATCACATAGGTGCAATTGGAATATCGTACCTCTAAAAGATTGCCCCAATGTATGTATTCTTTTATTAAAAGATGAAAAAATCCCAAAGAATAAGAATGGAGACAGACTACTGTCCTTTAGGCTTAAAAAAAAAAAAAGAAAAGAAAAGAAAAGAAAGAAAAAGCCCTGGAAGTGCCCTGCAAAGAGTGAAAATTGGTTCTGTCCATGCATCTCAGAGAGATTGGATGAGGAAATGGTCTGGTTTGGCCCTGACTTTACCCACTTATGTTACTCTTGAAGGTGTCTTTGCCACAATGTGAATAAACTGCCACCTTTTGGAATAGGGGCTTATATGAAAGTTCTGCATTCCCAACTTTTCTTGATACAGATCTATGTTTTGCAGTTGTGGCCACTGTCCTGAGACCAAGTCTTGTCTCTGGGAATCAGGGAGCACTGGAGTGGAGTTTCCCTCTTCCCCTGCTACACCCTTTTACATTCAGGGAATGAGCTGAACTCACTTTGGGGGAGGCCTGGCAAGGGTGACAGGTGTCACAGATGAAAGGATGGAAAATGGAGAGGCAGACACCCTGCGGTGTCCCTCCCTGGGTGGGTCGGGCATATGAAGGCCATCCCACCCCACAATTGGGTGAGATAGTATCCTCTGTGTCTATCTCTCACCCTGTGGGCTTGGCCACTCCCCTCAGCTCCAGGCAGCCCTTTGTGTTCCATGACAGAACGCTCTGCCCTCACATGTTTCTTGCCCTAAATGAGAAGAAAAAGAGCAGTTGGCCCACAGACAACTACATGGAAAGATAGGGCTCACAGCTGGTGAGCAGAGTAGCACTGGCAAGAGCCTCTCCTGCCCCGATGCAGTGCTAAGGAATAGCAAGCTGAGTGGTAAGAAGCAGTGAGCAGGTGAGCAATAAGGAGTGAGGGGTCCTGCACTGAAAAAGGGCTTTCCAACTATTAGCTTAGGCCTGTTCCCATGGGTAACGAGACTAAGCCAGCAGGCAGACATCTCCTGAGGGGTTCTGGACTGAGAAAGGGTGCAGGCTCATCTGAGGCTCTCTGCCCCCACTCCTCAGTGCACGAATTTTGTGCACTGGGACTTTCTTATAACTATAATGGCAGTGTTTGTAAAATACATTTTGTTTTCAAAATTGAGCTACCAGCTGTTAAAGTGTGGAAACATTTTTTGGGGGATACCCTGTGTATTGTGAAATAATTCCCTCACCATGCTAATTAAAACCTTTATTATCTCACATATTTATACATTTTATTTAATATTTCAGTTATAAAATGCAATGTTATCAACTAATCACTGTGTTTTATAGCAGATCTTTAGAAATTGTTCATCCTAAAAGAAAGTTTCTGTCCTTTTACCCTCATCTCCCTAACTGGAACAACCCTAGGCCCTGGCAATCTCTTTTGTTTCTATGAGTTCTACTTTTACATGTTTGTTTGCTTGTTTTGTCTTATTGTAAAATTTTAAATTTATAAATTTTAGAGAAAGAAGGGAGAGAGAGAGATACAGCAATTTGTTGTCCTATCAATTTATGTATTCTTTGGTGGATTATTATGTGCCCAAAATCTTGGTGTTAGTGGGAGGACGCTCCAGCCAACTGAACTACCCAGCCGTAGCCTTTGTTCTGCTTTACATTCCACATATTAGAGATACCATGCAGTAATTTCTCTTTCCCTAACTATCTTATTTCACTTAGTATAATGTCCTCCAGATCCATCTCGGTTGTTGGAAATGACAAGATTTTCTTTTTATCTTCTTCTTTTATTTAAAGCTGGAGAATACTCATATATATGTCACATTTTGTGATGTATGATATATGCCTATCTTACATTAACCTGACATATTCATTTGTTGAATTTTTTATTATTATTATCATATCATCAGTATTTTGAGTAATGAACAAAGACTCTCTATCAAGTAAATTCCTATAAAATTTACTTTGACACCATTTCTAAAGTATAGGTAATACTTCAAAAATGTCCAATCAAAATGAAGGTATTTGGAGTACTTATATCTCCAATCTCTTTTGAAATTGCTCTACCTCATGGATGTATTCTCTACAGGTGTAGTTTTCCTTGCACCTATAAAAAAACAAGCTCTAAGATCTTTGGCAAACATTTGACAATGTTGCAAGAAGTGCCATCATACTGAGAGTTGATGTGGATTAAAAATAAAGATAATCAATTGCATGTGAAGAAAAAAGCAGGTCAAAATGACTTTAATTTATTTAAGTGTTTTCTAATTTCTTTGAACAATGTATTTTGTCTATTTAGTTTATTTCTTTTTAAGTCAGTTAGGTTTATTCTTTTGTATTTTAATTTTCTTATGTATTTAAAATGGCATCTTTATAAAAATTGTATTGTCTGTTTTTTCAATTAAAAATTTTAATGTTGTCATTATTGCAGACTTCCCCTAAATCACCTCCTTTGCTCACCCCAACCTCCCACCACCTCCCTGTCTTTTGGCCTTCACCACTATTTTACATGTCCATGGATTATATGTTCTTTAGCTAATCCCTTCACCTTTATTCAGTCATCCCCTCTGGCACCTGCCAGTCTGTTCCATGTATCCAGGCTTCTAGTTCCACTTTGTTAATCAGTTTAATTTGCTCATTAGATTCCACACATTAGTGAAATCATATGGTATTTGTCTTTCTCTGACTGGCTCATTTCTCTTAGCATAATAATCTCTAGTCCATATATGCAGTCATAAAGAGTAAGATTTTATATATATATATATATATATATATATATATATATATATATATATATATATATATATATATATTTCAGAGGAAGGGGTAGAGAGATAAAAACATCAATGATGAAAGAAAAGCATGGATTGGCTGCTTTCTGAATAACCCCAATGGGGATAGAGCCTGGAAACCTGGCATGTGCTCTGACTGGGAATTGAACCTTGACCTCCTGATCCATAGGCTGATGCTCATCCACTGAGTAACACTAGCTGGGCTTTTTTACAGCCATGTAATATTCAATTGTATAGTATTCAACTACAGATGGGCACTTGAACTGTTTCTGGATCTTGGCTATTATAAATAACCCTGCTATTGAACATAGGGGTGCATATGTCCTTTCTATTGGTCTTTCTGATTTATTGTGATATATTCCTGGGTCAAATGGCAGTTCCAGTTTTCATTTTTTTGAGGAAACTCCATACTGTTTTCCACAGTGGCAGCACCAGTCTGCATTCCCACCAGCAGTGCAAGAGGATTCCTTTTTCTCCACATCCTCGCCAGTATTTATCATTTGTTAATTTGTTTCTGACAGGTGTGAGATGGTACCACATTGTTGTTTTGATTCACATGGCTCTGATGACTAGTAACTTTGAGCATGTTTGCAGATACTAGTATCTCTTGGCCTTCTGTATGTCCATTCTGAAAAGTGTCTATTTAGCTCCTTTGCCCATTTTGACTGGATTGTTTATCTTCCTTTTGTTAATATGTTTGAGTTCCCTATAAATTTTGGAGGTTAGATCCTTATCAATATAACACTGGAAAATATATTATCTCATGCAGTAGGCTTTCTTGTTGTTTTATTGATGGTTTCTTTTGCTGTGAAGAAGCTTTTTATTTTGATGTAGTCCTATTTGTTTATTTTCTCCTTAGTTTCCATTGCCCTAGGACCTATATCAGTAAAGATATTGCTATAAGATAAAATGTCTGATATTTTGCTGCCTGTGGGTTTTTCTAAGATTTTTATGGTTTCCAGTCTTACATTTAAGTCCTTTACCTAGTTTATTTTTGTGTATGGTGTAAGTTGTTGGTCTATTTTTCCTTTGTTTATGTCTTCCTCTATCTCTTTTTTCAATGTCCTGTAGTTTTCTGAGTTCAGGTGTTTTACCTCTTTAGTTAAGTTTATTCCTAAGTATTTTAATTTTTTTGTTGGAATAGAATTGTTCATTGTATTTTTCTTATAATCCTTTGTATTTCTGTGGGGTCTGTTGTTATTTTGCCTCTTTCACTTCTGACTTTGTTAATTTTGATCTTTTCTCTTTGCTTCTTGATGAGGCTGGCTAGAGGTCCATCAATCTTGTTTATCCTTTCAAAGAATTTGCTCTTGGTTTTATTGATCCTTTTGTTGTTGTTGTTGTTGTTGTTGTTGTTGTTGTTGTTGTTGTTATATGTGTTTGTGTGTGTGTATTTCTATGTCATTTTTTTTTTCCTGCTCTGATCTTTATCATTCCCTCCCTTCTGTTAACTCTGGGCTTTTCTTGTAGCTTTCTTTCTAATTCTTTAACTTGTAGAGTAGATAGTTTATTACCAGTTTTTCTTGTTTTTATAGGTAGGCCTATAATGCTATGAACTTCCCTCTCAGGCCTGCTTTCACTGTGTCCTATAGATTTTGGATTATGTTTTCATTGTCATTTGTTTCTAGGATTTTATTTCTTCTTTGATCTCTTTAATAACCCAATAATTGTTTAATGCTATTTAGCTGCCAACAGTTTGAATATTTTTATTGTTTTGATTATAGTTGATTTCTAATAGTATGTCATGTGATCTGAGAAGATGCTTGATATGATTCAGTCTTCTTGAATCTGAAGAGATTTTGCTTATGTCTCAATATCTGGTCTATCTTTGAAAATGGCCCATGTGCACTCTAAAATAATGTATATTCTGTAGCTTTGGGATGAAATGTTCTGAAGATGTCAATTAAGTCCATCTGATCTACTGAGGCATTCTGACAGGTATAAAGTGATACCTCAGTGTAGTTTGCTGTTGTTGTTTTGTTTAATCCTTACCCAAGGATATTTTTCCCATTGATTTTTAGAAAGAATGGAAGAGAGAAATAGAGATAAAAACATCAATGTGAGAGAAACACATTGATGGGTTGCCTCCTGCATTCTCCCCAACCAGGACCTAGGCTGAGGAGGAGCCTGCAACCAAGGTACGTGCCCTTGACTAGAATAGAACCCAGGACCCTTTAGCATGTAGGCCAATGCTCTACCCACTGAGACACACCAGCCTTGGTCCTCAGTGTAGTTTTAATTTGTATCTCTCTGATTGTTAGTGATCATGAGCATTTTTTTCAGATATCTGTTGGCCATCTGCATTATTGTCAGTTTCTTAGATAAACTGTACATTTAAAATTGAATTTTATATATTTATCTTTCCTCCATCAAATTGATAAAATTAATTTTTCATTCAAACAGATTACTTATATATTGTTTTGAATTCTTAGACAACTTACCATGATCACAGATAAAAGCTCAGAAGAAAAAAACAATCTAGAAACTCCGATAGAAAATTTATATTAAGTTGATATGATTTAGTAATAAGTCTCCCAGATTTCTTCATTTGCTCATTATTCCACACTACCTCTTAGGCAATCAAAGTGTTGTACACACCCCATCTCCTCTCCCTTATTGGATACTAGCACCCATGCCTCAGACTTTCTGTCTTCTAACCTCATAATTAGCATTAAAATATATCACTTTAAGAATATGAGATAATACTCATGAGTAATAATGAATTATCCTTTCTGAAATTTCTTATAAAGTCATTATTTTCATCTTAAAATAGTAATGTACTTCCTAATGATGGGGAAGTGTTCTGAGAAACGCATCCTTTGGCAATTTCATCTTTGTGTGACCATATAGAGTATACTTACAGAAACCTAAATAGGTTAGACCAGTGGTCGGCAAACCGGGGCTCGTGAGCCACAATTTGCTGCTCTGTTGACTAAAAAGTTTGCTGACCACTGGCTTAGTCTTTTAGTATAATTATAAGTTATATTTTTATATATCCAGCATCACCACAATTTTGTTTACACTAGCATCATCACTGACACCTGCATAATTGTGGTGTAGGCCCTGAAAGTCAGGCACTTGCACTTTTTTTTTTTTTTTTGTAATGCAAGTGTCTGATTTAAGTTCTGACTGCCAAAGGATTCACATCAAAGCTGGCTTCTCCTATAAAGGCATTTCCAGCTACAGAATGGATAAAGAAACAGGCCAC
Organism: Lasiurus borealis; assembly: GCA_004026805.1. Classification (NCBI taxonomy): domain Eukaryota; kingdom Metazoa; phylum Chordata; class Mammalia; order Chiroptera; family Vespertilionidae; genus Lasiurus; species Lasiurus borealis. The sequence continues at coordinate 16,712 of PVJN01010407.1, read as the reverse complement.
CTTTCTCTAATGAGGTTCCTTAGTTTTAGAGTTTGACTTCTTGGTTGATTAAAGTAACTGACTATTTGGACTCCTTAATTTTTCTGTGTGTGTGTTTCTCTTCCCCTCTTTAAATTCTTGTTTATATGTTTTAAATTCACCAATCAAAAGTGAGCCTGTTAAATGCAAAACCTTAGATTTGATCTTCCACTGCAAAATAAGAGAATCTGGGCCTCATGTTCTACCTGGAACTTTCTGTGTGTACCCAAGTATATCTTGTGAGCTCCAGAGCCTGTAAGTAATAAACTCTTTTTTCTTAAAGTTTTCTAATAATTATTGCTGAAGAAAGTCTTGCAACCATAAAGATAACACAAGGGCAGGCTCACTGGGGATCCAGGTGAGTAGCCCTCAGGCATTTCTAACCCTTAACAGTGCTATCAATAAGCTGACACACAAAACATAATGTGTTGTTGTGCTATGGTGTTACCACAGCTACCATGTCACTAGGAAATAGAAATATTTTACATCCAGTGCAAGCTTAGGGAATTACCATCATGTGTGGTAATTGATCAAAACATCCTTATGCAGCACATGACTGTAGTGGGAAATTCTGTTTCTGGGCAGGATGGTGGAAGAAACTGGGTTGAATGGGGCTTCTTTGTGTGTTGTTTTTATCTGATTTTAATTCTTAATACTAATTGTTCTACCTTTGTTCACAGGTATATAAGACAAAAACTTTGTCTTTTAACATGTGTTTTATGTCAAATAGAATATTTTTCTGATTGGAATTTGGCAGAGAAATTACCGTCAGTCAACTATTTTTAGAAGTTTTGAACTTTCAAATATTTCACTAATGTCAATATTTTAGAACAATTTGAGAAAAAATATGAAACCATATGAGTTCACATGTATAGATTTTGAAAAATAGCTCTTTTTAGTTAGCACTTGTAGCTGAGCATTATGCAGTCCATAACCATAGAACCTTCATTAATATCCTCAGAATATGGTCAAAAACCAACATTGAATGCTTAAGAGTCTGCTATCATCAATACTTATCTGGTCTTGATTTATCATCACACTTTCCCAAGCTATCCTCAGTATCATTTCTGTACTTGACATTTATTGGTAATAAAATTTTTAAGATATAAACGGTTTACTAAATTTTATTGCATTTTCAATGTGTTTTTACAATAAAATTAAAGAATAACTTTTTCATAAACTATTCTAACCATTTCCATTTATAGGAAACATTTTTTTTATGGATTCAAAGGAGAACCTATTCTAGTTTTATAAGCCTATATTTTAAGGAGTCAGTAATAGAAATTTAAAATAAATATCATAGCCCTAGCTGGTTTGGATCAGTGGACAGAATGTCAGCCTGCAGAGTGACACTTTATCCTAGGTTTGATTCCAGTCAAGGGTACAGGCCTGAATTGAGGGCCTCGATCCCCAGTAGAAGGTGTATAGGAGGCCTGATGCACAAAAATTACTTCAAGATTAGGCCTTCCTTCCCCCAGCTGCCAGCACTGGGTTCTCTCTGGCACCTGGGACCTGGCTGGCTTCCCTCCACCCCAGCTTCGTCAGGAAGGATGTCTGAAAGATATCCAGTCTAATTAGCATATCATCCTTTTATTATTATAGATACACAGATATTCCAACATTCATATATAAACTGATGGCCCCACCACTACCTCAAGCATACACACATACTCTCAAGGTCCCTGTGCATTACAGAATTTTTTATTTTTATTTTATTGATTTTTTACAGAGAGGAAGGGAGAGGGATAGAAAGTCAGAAACATCAATGAGAGAGAGACATCGATCAGCCGCCTCCTGTACACCTTGCACTAGAGTCTTGCCCGCAAGCAAGGTACATGCCCCCGACTGGAATCAAACCCAGAACCTTTCAGTCCGCAGGCCGACACTCTATCCACTGAGCCAAACCGATCTCAGCAGCATTGCAGAAATTTTTATGCACTGGGCTTCTAGTGTATTAAATAAATAGGTCACATGATTCCCTTTCTCATACCCATTGAGAAGAAAACAAAAGAAAGATGATTAATATATTAAAGTAAATTAATAGAAGTATGAACCTGAAGGTCATCAATAAGCTTGTAGGTCACCAAGTGGCATGAGACCTTCAAGCTTTGCAAAGATTTTAGATGATTTATGAGTATTCACAAGTAAGAAAATGGAGGCCTCAGTCAATTTTATTAAGATCTTAATAGAACTAGTGACTTCAGTTGACATACAAGTGTTAGACTAGTCTGCAGCAATTTACTTGCTTTGTTTTGCTTTTCTTCCCATAGTTTATTGATGTTCAATCTCTTAAACCTATCAAAGGTAAGTTAAACATGGAAATAGCCAAAACAGGTTTGGCTCAGTGGATAGACTGTCGGACTGCAGACTGAAGGGTCCTGGGTTCGATTCTGGTCAAGGGCACATCCCCAGTAGGGGGTGTGCAAGAGGCAGCTGATTGATGTTTCTCTCATTAATGTTTCTAGCTCTCTATCTCTCTCCCTTCCTCTCTGTAAAAAAAAAAAAAAAATCAATAAAACATATTTAAACATGGAAATAAATAATATTTTATATGTAAAAATAAAATTGTTTATTAAAGCAACTTCATGTTAATATTCTTTTAAGTAGTACTATAGACCTTTCTTTGTAGATGAATGTTTCTCTCTCTCCCTCTTTTTTTAATCCTCACCTAAGGATATTTTTTCCATTGATTTTTTAGAAAAAGTGTAAAAGAGAGGGAAAGACATAGAGGTACATTGTTGTGAGAGAAACACATTGATTGGTTGCCTCCTGCATGCGCCCCAATCAGGTACATGACCTTGACTGGAATTGAACTTAGGCCAATGCTCTATCTATTGAACCAAACCAGCTAGGGCTGAAATGCTTCTCTTGATGCAATTACAAATAAATTCAAGATCTCAGACATTAATGTAATAAAAGTTTACTTCTTATTTGCATAAGGTCCTATCACTATGTAGATGGTGGAATGATGATGATGATCATGGTAGGATATTATTTCACATAGACATTCATAACCCTAGACTTCTGGAATATTTGCTATTTTTAACCTTTAACCTCCAAATTAATCAATGTCCATCCATCAGAAATAGGAAGAACAGAATCATTAGTGAAAGTTTCTTAGAGGCTAGACCAGTGATCAGCAAACTGTGGCTTGTGAGCCACATCTGCAGTTTGCCACACTGTTGACTAATAAGTTTGTAGACCAATGGGCTAGACCTATAAAATATTAACCCCTTTTCAGGTAGATAACTTACAAATATTTTTTTTACTGTTTAGTGTGTTGCCTTTTCCTTTATTTTTTTTTCTACTCTATAGAAGTAAAAATTTTAGTTTGATGTAGTCCCACTTATTTATTTTTTCTTATGTTGCCTTTGCTTTTGGTATCAAATTTAAAGATAAAAGTAAAAAACCATCACCAATACCAATCTACAGGCACTTCCTGTGTAAGTTTTTTTTTTCCCTAGGAATTTTATTATTTCAGGTTATATGTTCAAGTTTTTAATGCATTTTGAGTTAATTTTTGTGTATGTCATTAGATAGTTTTCCACCTTTTTTTTTTTGCATATGGTTGTCCAATTTTTCCAATACCATTTATTGAAGGGACTGACCTTTCCCCATTATAATTCTTGGCCCCTTTGTTATAAATTAATTAATATTTATATGTGGGATTATTTCTGGGCTTTCTATTCTGTTCCATGGATCTGTGTGCATGGTTTAATTTGAAACCAGGAAGTGTAATGCCTCCAGCTTTGGTCCTCTTTTGCTTTGGTTATTCAAGGTCTTTAGAAGTTCCATACTAATTTCATTTTTGTAAAAAATGTCATTGTTATCAGTGTACACATAAAATGAGATATTTATATTAATATATTATTTAATTAAAATGTCTATATTTATCTTAAAATATTGTTTTAATTAGATAGGATGGTGAGTTGTGAATAGATTAAATTAATAAGATGATTAATTTACTAGTATTTTATTATATCCTTACTTTAAAATTAAATTGACTATATTTAACTTAAACAACAAATGAAAGTAGATGATCATCTCTAAGAAGTGAGCCAAGTAGAAATAAATTAGAGAAAAATGTCACTACTATATTTTTTAATTCTGATTGTTAACATCAAATAAACATAAAGATGAGCATGATCTTTTTGTGTCCATCAAAAGGTAGTTTAGTAAAATGGAGCTAAGAAATTGAGACACCATAAATTAAGTGAAAGTTTTATTAGTGATGGAAATTTTGTAAATAATATGTAGTTCAGATATTTCCCCCTAATCTTATTAATTGTTATACTTTCTAAATTAAGTGCTGATCTCTTTGTGGGTCACAGTTTGCCATAAATTTTTCTGAAGTGCATATTCCCAGATTTATATAATTAATAGATTTACGATTAATAAGATAAGCATTAATGGTTTATATTGATGTACAATATACACTTAGAATGGGAGTCAATATATTTAGAATTGCAGAAACTGATATTTCTAGAATGTGAGTAATTGAGAGGAGTTAGAAAAAGAAGAGTGTGTTGATACACATGTACTAGTAAAATTCAGATGTAACAAAAAGAAGGAAACAAATGTCTCTTTTTGTTATTCTGTTGATGATAATGATATTATTATTACATGTATTTTAAGAGTCTGCTTGATATTCTTGCTGTTGGCCTTTTGAATATTTTAAAGACCCTCATATCTGTATCTCAGTAAAGGATGCACATTATATCCTACAGTTGTGCTACTGATATTTTAAGAAACATTCTAAAATTCAAATTCTACAAATGCATTCAAATGATGTTGCTATTTCTAGAGATGTATTTTTTTGAACTGACTTCCAAATCTTTTACCCATTCTTTTGAACATCCTAAGTAGTGACAAATAATTATGCCTTGAGGGTAGATTTTAAATTAGGTAAAAACAGATGTAGTTTTAAATTTAGAGAATAAGATGAGTTATAAAAATGGGTAGTATAATTTGTGGTTAAAAATGAGATATGAATATATAGTTAGGAAATTATTTTTCTTCATTTGCTTTATAAATTGGTTTAAAGGGGAGATATTATAAAAAGGATTTCCATATTTGAAAACATAACTAAAATAAAATAATTTGGCCACTTAAGGTAGTCATTTCAAAGAAAAAGACACATTTGTTGTATAAGATCTGTTTTAGAAATTAAAATGTTCTCACCGAGAAGAAGGTGGGCACACATGGTAATGTAGGTAAATGCAGTACTTACCTCCTCCCACACACATCAAAATTACAACTAAAATACAGAATAATATCATTCAGAATGGCCTGAAATATGGCTGAATGGCAATCCTACAACTAGATAATTAAAGAATAAAGCCCATTGAGACTGGTAGGAGGGTCAGAGGCACAGAGTGGGCTGTTCCAAAACTCATGAGTGGCATTTTTTTTAATCAGAAGAAATATCTTGGCTGCAGAGGCCCCCTGTGAGGAGTAAGGGGTCCCAGTTCCACACCAGACACCTCAGCCTAGGCACTAGTGTGTAGAAGAGAAATCCCCATAACTTTGGGCTTTAAAAACAAGTAGGAATTGTGACTGAGAGGACAGAGGCTGCTGGAGTCCCAGACAATTCCTCCTAGAAGGCCCATGCATGGTCTTACTCAGACTCACTCCCTCTGAGCTCCAGTGCTGAGGTAGCATCTTTAAAAAAATCCAGGGACCTATAGGGATGAACTAAATTGTCTGGTATCAGAGTAAGAACTGGGGAACAGCTTTTTCCCAGACAAGTGCTGTCAGAGGTCATGATCCCTCTCCTGAGCACTCTACTGACACCGTATCAACAGGCAGTCATTATATCTGCATCTCCATTATCCAATTGAGGTAGACTGGCCAGACCCCACCCATGCACAATTTCATGCACCATGCCTCTAGTTTAAAAATAAATGTTGGCCCTAACCAGTTTGGCTCAGTGGATAGAACATCAGCCTGAGGACTGAAGGGTCCCAGGTTCAATTCCGGGCAAGAGCATATACCTTGGCTGTGGGCACATCCCCAGTGGGGAGTGTGCAGGATGCAGGTGATCGATGTCTCTCTCTCATCAATGTTTCTAGCTCTCTATCCCTCTCTCTTCCTCTTTGTAAAAAATCAATAAAATACATTTTAAAAAATAAAAAAAAAATAAGTGTTGACTCACATATGCGCAATACATATAGCTCTCACTGGTGCCAATAACACCCTTGTGTTTTGATACGTCATTGTCAATCATGAATTTGGTTGACACTTCTATTATAGAGAAAAGGTGAAAAATATTAATATATTTCTTTTTATTAATTTCCTTTCAATGTGCACAAATCTGTGCAGTGGGTCACTTATATGTAATTTTATAAAAGTCAAAACTGTTTAGCAATGTAGGGGGTGAGTCAGGAAATAGTAAATAAAAATAGTTATTATTTAAGAATTTACTCAAAGTTTATTTGTAAGTGATGTAAAATAAAAAATTTCTGCATTTTTCAAGTGTTAGAATACTTGATTTCTAAGACAGTTTTAAAATATTAAAATGATCAGTACCATTTATCGAATAAACCTATATATTTAACTGATTTTTCTGTCTTCTGGATATTTATTATAGCGTGTAGGTTTGTAAATTATTCTTAAAATAGTGAAACATAGTTATATTTGTTGTCATATTCAAAGGTACTTTATAGGCAAATATATTTAAATGTAGTATTTTTTATTCCCTAGGGAAATGTACCTTTGGTAGTTCTCTTGATATTTCTGTTTTTGGTTTTGTTTTGGTTTTAATTCTTGTATATCAATTTCCTATGACAAGAAAATCAAGTTTAAATTATATTGTTAAAATTTATATCTGTGGATACAGATTAACTTTCTATCTTCTTTCATTATTTGAATCTGTTAAACATATTAACTCTTTTTATTAAATATATTTTATTGATTTTTTACAGAGAGGAAGGGAGAGAGATAGAAAGTTAGAAACATCCATGAGAGAGAGACATTGATCAGCTGCCTCCTGCATGCCCCCTACTGGGGATGTGCCCACAACCAAGGTACATGCCCTTGACTGGAATTGAACCCAGGACCTTTCAGTCCGAAGGCCAATGCTCTATTCCCTGAGCCAAACCAGTTTTGGCAACATATTAACTCTTACCTTGATAGTTAATTAGGTTAGGGACTTTATTATGCATCGGATCAGAGAATCAAATCTCAGCTAGGACTCATTTATTAAAGTGCACCCAAAAATATTCTAAAACAAAATGATATCAAAAATAAGAAAATACACTATAAAACATACTTGAAATTGTGCTATAGGTGACTGAAGTTAAAATTCTTCTGTGACCTTAATTATGTGAATATATAAAATAACATGAAATTATATATATATGTGTGTGTGTGTGTGTGTGTGTGTAATATTTTTTTAGATGCTATATATTCTGGCAGCTTTGAGAGGCATCTGAAGTGCTGATGCAGCAAGGAAAAAGACTCTCAGTGAAGACATAAAACTTATAGGTCAAGTAGCTGATGACATTAAGTTATGATTTAAAGGCAAAGTATTAGTCAATAAGCTTCCCAATTGAAAGGTTTTTAAAGTAAAAATTTTATTGCTAAGTCTGGGAAACTAAAAGTAGCTTTGCTTTCTCCAGTTGCAGAGCTAATAGAATGCAAAATAAGCCATTTCAGGCACATGTCTATGTTCTATGAATGCTGTAGGTTAGACATTGGAGAAAAACCTATGGAACACATAAAAGCACAGGATTAAATGACATAGTGCCTAATGTATTAAGACAATTTTATAGCCTATGGAACTACTGACTTCCAGATCAGTATATTTTTATAAAAAGTAAAAACTCAAACATTAAGAAAAATGCTCGTGTTTATGGCTTTATTGATGTTATTCAATAATTAGTTTCACGTCAAAAGCAAAATGTAATTCCATGCCTTAAGACAAGACCAAATTTCTCCTCTTTACAGCTTCATTATTTTCAATTTGTAATACTTAATATGTTCAACTTTTTCAATTTAGAGGGAAAATATCAGTAAAAATGACAGCATTTGTCTGACATTGTCAAGGATTGCAGATCAATATTTTCTAATTCAATATATTGAAAATTGCCATTGAAAAGAGAAAAATGAATGTTTGCAAGAAGTACAGTACATTTATTTCCAGAAGAGTGTTCAGGGAATTGTTAGTTGATTTTATGGTCTTCTAAGATGCTATATCTAAGAAGGTCCCAATGCAAAACACTTAAAGTTAAATATAGACTTGATTTCTATTTCAAAATTTATAAATAAATTATCCCATAGTGTGGCTTATGCCTTGTTGATGACTATAGAAAAGGATACATCTATAAAACAACTTTAATTTTAATATGAAGTACTCATATGGAATAAGAAATATTCATAGCATGCGGATACCCAAATAACCGTATTACAGTCAGGAATAAATCATCTTTCCTATGTTTTGGCCTTTCACAAGTATTGTAGTTTGATAATTATTTTCATCTAAATCCTGTATTTTTTATTCCCATAGTTATTTGCTCTTTTATTTTTATCCCTATATTTTTATCTTCTTAATCTAATTGGCATAACATTTCATCTGGCTTCCATAAATTGTTTGCTTTTTCATGTAATACCTTAACAGTGTTTATTTTATAAAAGTCATGTTGCTTCCACATAATTCAGAGTTTTATACTCTACTAGTGGCATGTTGCACGAATTCATACACATTGAAAGGAAATTAACTAGAAGAAATATTTTGATATCACTATTCACCCTTTCTCTATAATAGAAGTGTCAACCAATTTATGATTAACAATGACAGATTGAAACACATGTGTGCTATTGGTGCCAGTGAGAGTCTTTTATAAGATACATTTGTAAGTCAACTTATACACACACACAAATATATAGATATATATATATAGAGAAAAAAAAATATATATACATACTCTAATATTGCCTTATAGTATATTATTTACTATTAAGTTAATCTGCTCTGAAAAAAAAATTACCAAATTGCTAAATACTCCCCTAAATACCCAAAGCTACCACAACTCTACAACAAATATGCAGAGAGTATATATTGAAAAAATTCAGAACTATTTATTAGTTATTATTTTATATTCAAACATATTTTGCTTTTAACTGATTAACTCTGTTGTCTGTCAAGCACCTAATATCCTGACACACATAGGGATTCAATTAATTATTTTTTCAAATGAAGGAACAAGTAAATGACCATAGTTGAAATGTTAATATAATGTCCATAGCTGGATTAGTAGAAGATCTAAATGTTCTGTAAGCCATCCTTTTATTTCTTAATTTTTAGGTTAAATTAATTGATTAATTTATGTATTTATATATTTAAACTTTCATAACACAGCAAAGTTTATTTTTTTATTTAACTTTTTTGTTTCAATACTCTAAAGGAAGTATTGCTTCTTATCAAAAAAACAGCTTTATGGAGGAAACTATATAAAAAGATATAAAATAGATTATTCCATTTTAACACTCTTCCATTAAAAAAGTTATAGCCTGAACCAATAGTAAAGCTCAATTATAGAAACCAGTGGTTAGTCCATTTTCTGGGAAATGTGGTGAGTTGGAGATAAACTTGAACTCAGTAAGAGATAGAACATACTGCTATAACCATGATAACATTTTAATTGCCTTTCTAGGTCACAGAAAATATTTTATTTTATCTACTCTTAGGATAAAGCTCTGTTTCAAGATGAGTTTATAGAACATAAAACAAACTTTACAGGTGTTCTTAAATATCATGTATCTAACTAACTGTTCTTGTTACCTTGTTAAAATGGTTCAAACTTTTGAGCTCTCAGGTTGTCCATCTGTAAAATTGAGGGCTGAGGTCTAAGAAAGCACCAGAACTGGGAAGGGTACCTACATAACATCTAGCTTGAAATTCAGGCACCTCTTTAAAAGGCCAGTGCACATTTTAAAGTGATCTCGAGAAATTTTTTAATCCTTATGTTCTTCAAAGAGCACCCAGATTCCTCCTTGTTGTACAATCTGAACAACTTTGAGAATTATGGTGTCATCTTAGTTTATGCCATAATCCAGATCTAATAACTATCACTCCCATTTTGGAGATCAAATTCAGGGCCAGGATCTGAGTCTTGAATTCAGGTGTTCTCATTCCCCAAATATTGCTCTAGCCTTTGTAAACAAAAAATAGCCTTTATAAACAAAAATTATATCTAATATTGTCATGATTTACTCAGGGTTTGAACCAGGGACTTTGGCTTCAGAATCTATATACTTTACCACAATATTAAATTTCCCTTTAAACTATGCTTGTTAGTTCTTTTACTCTTCTTGCCAAAGATGACATTTAGCAAACATAATAAGTATTCCATGGATTTAGTTTTTTTAAAAAAGTAGCACATCAGTAAAATATGTACTTATGTAACTCATATTACATGTGTTAAATATCCTGCAAACAGTAATATTGTATGTCATCCATTTTAAGATTCAAAATATTTCATATGTATCATCTTCAAAATTGAATTAAAACCTGTAGGTAATTGCATTATATACCTGCTATTGGCTAGATAGTACTCATGACTCAGTTTTCATGGCCTACACAGGCATCAATTTGGCCTGAACTCTCAGATTAGAGTCACTTATGTTGACTTACAAGCATTATTGGTGTTTCATATGTTAAGGGTAATTTCCATTCCAAAATTATTCAAAGATTATTTTAAGAGTTAAAAAAAATTATTGATGTTTATTGAGAATGCAGATATTCATTAAAAAGAATATCAGGTACACAATCTATAAGTAAAACAAGTTAACTGAAAAGTGGTTTTTATAACCTAAATAAGGAAGATACAAGAAGTTGAAAGTATATTTTGTTGTAGCAATGAAACTGAAGGCATAAGCAGATTAAAAATGGTGGCAGAGTAAGTGGATGCTGCATAGACATACTTTCAGGAACAAAATGGAGTAACAACTAAAATACAGAAAAACTTCCTGAACAATCAATGGAAGACTTGCTGGAGAGAACCCTAATACTAGAGGACTTAAAGTGGAGATTCCATAGAGAGTGGTAGGAGGGGCAGAGGCATGAACGGGCTGATTGGGTACCCACAGACAGCAACTAAAGGTCTGGAGATATATCTCAGCTGTAGAGTTTGCCACTGAGAATACTGAGATCTAATCCCTAAGTTGGGCCCCCAGGAGAAAGCACCAGAACTGGTACCTATATAACCAGAAAGGGTACCTATATAATATCTGGCTTGAAATTTAGGCACCCTCTTAAAGGGCCAGTGCACAAAATTCCATGTGGAGCCACCCATCTTGTGCTCCAGCAAAGGGAAGGCAGAGTGTACTGGAGCTATGTGAGCAGAAGCCAAGACTGAGGATTCAATGGTTAGAGTTCAAAAGGGAGACACCACTGGTTTTCTGTGCTGAGTCATTTGTTTAGGCATCAAAGGACATCTTTCACAAACAGATCATTGCCTTGCCTGGGAGAAAGATAGTTTACTCACCATATTGGAAAACACCTTGCCCTGAGGCCATGTAAGAGACTAAAAATAACAATTAACTTCCAGGCAGACACAACGACAACACCCTGTTGAAAATAAAAACTTCCCCACATCTGAAGACAATTGTCTGGGGGCAATTGAAGTTGGAATTCTATAAGTCTATAGGCAGAGGCAGTATTTACCTGATCTAATTAATTAAAAACAGCATTTGATGCTGTCCTGCACTAGAGATTGAGAGGCATAGAGGATTTACCTAATACATAGTCACAAATCCAAACAGACAGCAAAAATGAAGAGACAAAGAAACTAACCCCAAATGAAAGAACAAGAAAATTCTCCAGAAGAAAAGATAAATGAAGATAGGTAATAAATGTATCTGAAACAGAGTTCAGAGTAATGATGGTAAATGTCGGAGACCAAATATTGTTCTCACTAGGTGGATGTAAACGGAAGGCCAGAAGGCTGGCAAACCTTAATTGCTCTGAAAGGTCAGAGATGATTACTCATTGTTTAGTTGAAACTATCTGTTTGTATCATGTTAATTTCTGTTATTTCCTGCCTAAAGGCTAGGGGTATGTCCCAAAGCCTTAATAAAAAGGAGAAAAAGGGCAGAGAAAATGGTAGTCCTTTCCACTAGAGGAAGGCTCCCGCCTGGCCCCCCAATATCGCCAAATTAATATTTTCTAGTCTCTCATTTCGTTTGCGTACAGACTCCTTCAGAACCCGAACCCTGATCTGGGAATCCTGAACCACACGGGACGTGGAAAGAGGTTCCCATAGGTAAAGATGCTCAACAGCATGAGAAAAGACATAGTAAGTATAAGGGAAAAAACAGTCAGAAATAAAGAATGACATAATACAAAGAACACATTGGGAGGAATGAGATTAGGGGAAGCTGAGGATTGAATCAGTGAATTAAAAGATAGTGTTGAATAAGTCACTCAATTAGAGAGCCAGAAAGAATGAACAATTTAAAAACAGGAGGACAGTTTAAGGGAACTGTGGGACAACATGAAATGTAACAATATTAGGATAGCTGGAGTGCCAGAAGAGACAGAAAGGGAGAAAGAAATTTAAAAAAAAATGTGTTTGAAGAAATAATGGCAGAAAACTTCCCTAACCTGGTAAAAAAATAAATAAATAAAACATAAAAACATAAAAGTTACACAAGTTCAGGAGGTACAGAGAACCCCAAGCAAGAACAACTCAAACAAGTTTAAAGTTTATACCCTGTTACCTACAAAAGCAGTTCCATAAAGCTGACGCCTGTTTCTCATCAGAAACACTACAGGCCAGAAGGGCATGGCATCATGTACCCAAGATAATGAAAAGCAAGGCTCTGAAACCAAGATTACTATATCCAGCAAGGATATTATTCAAAATAAAGGGTCAAATAAATAGCTTCCCAGACACAAAAAGGCTAAAGTAATACATGAGCATCATGCTAGCATTGTAAGAAATGCTAAAGAAACTGTTGTAATGAGAAGAAACAGAGATAAACCTAGCCATACAGAATTAAAATGTCAATAAATAAGTGCCTTTCAATAATAATCCTAAATGTCAATGGATTAAATTCTCTAATCAAAAGGCATAGAGTAGCTGCATAGATATAAAACCATGACCCAACTATATGCTGTCTATAAGAACAAAACACACACACACACAGGATGAGGGTCAAGGGATGGAAAAAAGTATTTCCATAAAAATGGAAAAGAAAGGGAAAGAAAAGAAAAGCTGGAATAGCAATACTTACATCTGGCAATATAGACTTCAAAATGAAGGCTATTCTGAGACAACAAAGGTCACCACATAGTACTAAAAGGATCGATCAAACAAGAGTATATAACTCTGATATATATAAAATAAATAAGAGAGCACCTAAAAATACATATATAAAAAAACAACAACAGCCTTCTAGAATATTTTTAGCAGTAAGTTTGACAACAACACAACCATAGTAGGGGACTTTAACACCCCACTGACTTCACTCAATAGAACTTCCAGACAAAAATTAACAAGGAAACAGTGATTCTAAAGAATACACTGGATGAGATGGATTTAATTGAACATTTATAGAACATTTACCCAAAAGTAGCAGAATATACATTCTTCTCAAGTTCACATAGATCGTTCAAAAATATAGACCCCATAATAGGACACAATACAAGTCTCCACAAGTTCAAGAAGATTAAAATTATATCAAGCATATTCACAGATCACAATGGAATGAAATTAGAAATCAACTGTAGTAAAAAATACCCCAAAACATTCAAACACATGAAGGCTAATTTGCATTTTATTGAACAATGAATGGTTACCAACAAGGTCAAGAAAGAAAGAAATAAAAAACTTCCTGGAAACCAATAAAAATAAACACACAACAATCTCAAATCTCTGGAACACAGCAAAAGCAATCCTAAGAGGGAATTTCTTTTTTCTTTTTCTTTTTTTTAATATATATTTTATTGATTTTTTTTATAGAGAGGAAGGGAGAGGAATAGAGAGTTAGAAACATTGATGAAAGAGAGACATTGATCAGCTGCCTCCTGCATGTCCCCTACTGGAGTTGTGCCCACAACCAAGATACATGCCCTTGACTGGAATCAAACCTGGGACCTTTCAGTTCACAGGCTGATGCTCTATCCACTGAGCCAAACCGGTTTTGGCCTTAAGAGGGAATTTCATAGCTCTTCAGGCCTACCTTAAAAACAAGAAAAATCAGCAATAAAATATTGTTCTCTAGAAAGAGAACAATAAGAAAAGACCAGGAAAAGTAAAAGAAAGGGAATAATAAAGATTAGAGCAGAAATAAATAACAAAAACAAAAACAAAACAAAACAAACAAACAAACAAAATTACAAAAATCAATGAAACTGAAAGCTGGTTCTTTAAAGGAAATAACCCCAATGAAGCCTTAGCCAGACTCATCAAGAAATAAAGAAGGAGGACCCAAATAAATAAAAGCATAAACGAAAGTGGAGAAGTAACTACTGACACTGAAATACAAAGGATTGTAAGAAAATACTATGAACAACAATATGCCAACAATCTGGAGAATGTGGATAAAATAAACAAATTCCTAGAAAAATACAATCTCCCAAAACTGAATCAGAAAGAATCAGAAAACCTGAATAGGCAAATGACAACTGATTAAATAAACACAGTAATAAAAAAAACTACCAGCAAACAAGAACCCAGGTCCAGATGGCTTCACAGGGGACTTTATCAAACATTCAAAGAACTAACACCAGTATTCCTAAAACTATTTCAAAAAAAAAAAAAATCTAAGGAGAAGAAACACTTCCCAATCCTTTTTATAAGGCCAGCATTATTCTAATTCCAAAACCAAATAGACAATACAATGAAAGAGAATTTCAGGCCATTATCCCTGATGAACATAGATGCTAAAATCCTCAACAAAAATATTAGCAAATTGAATCTAGCAATATATTAAAAAATCATACAACATGTCTAAGTGATATTTATCCTAAGGATGCAAGGCTGCTATAATATTTGCAAGTCAATAGATGTGGTACATCACATAAACAGATTGAGAGACAAAAATTACATGATCATATTAATAGAGGCAGAAAAAGCATTCCACAAAATCCAACACCCATTCTTGATAAAAACTATCAGCAAAGTGGGAAACGGAATATATTTCAACATGATAAAAGCCATATAGGACAAACCTACATCAACATCATACTCAAGGGGCAAAAACTGAAAGCATTTCCCCTCAGAACAGGAAAAAGACAGGGATGTCTGCTTTCACCATTCTTTTTCAACATAGTACTAGAATTCCTAGTCACAGATATCAAACAAGAAGAAATAAAGACATCCAAATTGGAAAGTAGGAAGTAAAACTTTATTTGTAGATAATAAGATATTGTACATAGAAAACCCTAAAACCTCCACCAAAAAAATACTAGATTTAATAAATGAATTTAGCAAAGTAGCAATAGGCAAAATCAACACCCAAAAAATGATGCCTTTTTAATGTGCCAATAATGAAGTCACAATAAAAGAAACTAAAAAAAAAAAAAAACAATCTCATTTATCATTGCAACTGAAAAATTAAGATATTTAGGAATAAACATAATGAATGAGGCAAAAGACCTATATGTCGGAAACCAAACATTGGTCTCATTAAATGGATGTAAACAGGAGGCCAGAAGGCTGGTCAACCTTAAGTGCTCTGAAAGGTCAGAGCTAATTACTCACTGTTTAGTTGAAAATATTGTTAGCTGAAGCTGCCTCTACCTGTTTGTTTCATGTTATTTTCTGTTTTGTTATTTCCTGCCTAAAGGCTAGGGGTGTGTCCCAAAGCCTTAATAAAAGGGAGAAAAAGGCCAGAGCAGTGGCAGTCCTTTCCACTGCAGGAAGGCTCCCGTCTGGTCCCCCAATATCGCCAAATTAATGTTTTCTAGTCTCTCATTTCATTTTGTGCAGCCTCCTTCAGAACTCAAACCCTGAGCCAGGAACCCAAAACCACATGGGACGTGGAAAGAGGTTCCCACATCTGGCACCGGACCACAGGACGTCTGGAGGAGAAGGCATTATTCGCCTAAGAGGAAAGGAAGGAAAATTCACCAAGGAAAATGGAGAGGGAAGATTCACTTAGGAAAAGGTGGGGGGAATTCAACAAATACAAAGCCTAGGGATTAACTACAGAGTCTCAATCTGTAAGTAGGGTGGGAACGTTTTTTGCAGCCAAGCTAATGGGAAGAATTAGGTTATAAATATAAAGTAAACTTTATTAGAGACTTTTGGTTTGCATGTTTAAATAATGTGGTTTCTTGTTCAGATTAAAATTTTAGTTTGCATTTGGAATCTGAAATCTCGTAATAAGTGAAACTCCACTGCTGAAACTGCTTGTGGTGTGGAGAAATTCAAAGGTGGCAGGAGAGGGCAAGGCTCTCTGTTCTCCTGCAATGAGATTACTGAAGGTTTTATTTAAAAATTATAGGAGAACTCACAGGGAAATGCTAATCTTGGCCAAATTAGGTGCTAGTTATTACTTCGGAAAGCAAAAAAGAAAGAAAATATTTAAGATCTGTCTTTATCTTTTAATCATGAAGAGAAATTCGGCAAGATCTGTTACTGATGCTTTCCCCTGAAGTAAGCAGGATGTGGGAGAAGGGATAGACACTGTGGCAATCCAGTATGAAAGTCCACTCTCCCAGTATACTAATTAAAATCTCCCTTCTT
>PVJN01010406.1:28031-57452 GCA_004026805.1 Lasiurus borealis | reverse complement strand
GAGAAACATCACATGATCTCACTCATTGGTGGACAATAAAGAACATTATAAACTGATGTACAAAAGGATAGATACAGAGGCAGTAAAGCCTCAAACAGACTGAAATTATAGCAGGAAGATTAAAGTTAGGTGGGGTAGATGGGAGATCAATCAAGGGACTTGTAAGCATGCATATAAGCATAACCAATGAACACAGACATTGGGGGGGTTGGGGTATGCCTGGGAGGGAGGGGGGGCATGGGGAGACATGTATAAAAAATTAATAAAAAAAATAAAAAAAAGCAATGACTGACTAGACATCTCATTAAAGAATATATATAGATGACAAATAAGCATTTGAAAATGTCACTAGAGCATTATAGACTAAAACAATACGGTAATGATACACACCTATTGGAATGGTTAAATCCAAAGCACTGGCAATACTAAATTGACAAGGATGTGGAGCAATAAGAATTCTCAGTGCTAGTGAGTACAGAATTTTAGTTTTGCAAGAGAAAGAAATTCGGAGAACCAAGATGGCGGCATAAGGTTTATACCTGTACATGCTGCCTCTCACAACCACACCAAAACTACAATTAAAAGACAAAATGACTATCCCCCAGAACCATGGGAAAGCTGATGGAGTGGAAGTTCTACAAATTTATAGGAAAGAAAAAAGTGCATTGAGATCTGGTAAGATGTGCAAAGGCTAAGAAAGGCAGAGGTATGAATCGGGCCGGCTTGGCTATTTTTTTCAATTGGGAGAGAGTTACAAGTTCCTGAATGCTTTATATATATATATATATATATATATATATATATATATATATATATATATATATATATTATTGATTTTTTACAGAGAGGAAGGAAGAGGGATAGAGAGTTAGAAACATCGATGAGAGAGAGACATCGATCAGCTGCCTCCTGCACGTCCCCTACTGGGGATGTGCCCGCAACCAAGGTACATGCCCTTGACCAGAATGAAACCTGGGACCTTTCAGTCCACAGGCTGACGCTCTATCCCCTGAGCAAAACCGGTTTCAGCCCGAATGCTCTTAATTCCAGTTTCCTGTGAGATTCTGGGGAACCAGACTCAAACAGGCAGAAACTGGACTGTTGGCCATCAGGTTGGAAAGAGAAGGTGACCTTCTCAAAGAAGTGTGCACAGGAATCATTGTTTACTGTGCTGGGGTGCAGATGCAGGAAACGGAACAGAACACAGAATGCAGCAGATAGGGCTGACTGGCAGCCAGCGCTGTTTGCCATGCTCTAGGCTAGTGATTCCTTAATACCACATCCCACCCAATTTATTAACCCACCAAGCTGTGTGCAGCAGCTTTTGCATATGAATGGCCTGCCCTCTAGCAGCTTAACCTAACAAATTGCAACTGGGCCATATAACTGCAAAACTTTCAAACTCCAGGCAAAGAGGAAAAATCTGCAAATCTTCCTATAGCACCTGCTGGGTGGCCTCAGACACTAGCTGACTTGCACCTCCTTGGAGATCCAGGAACCAATGTACCTAGAGGTCAATGTGAGATGACACCAGATTTCAACTCCTCACATACATAAGTGACACGCTCAAGAGGCAGATTTGGTGAGCACCAAAGTCCCACTGAAGCAATTCCTGCCCCCAAAGGGGTGTCTCCAGCACAGTAGTTCTTCCATTATAGATAAAGCTAATCCTCACAGTCAGTTGAGCTGGAGGTCAATTTCTCCCAGTGTACCAATAGCAATCAAGGCTTAACTACAAGAAGACTGTGAACCCAGCCCACAAAGAGGTGCACCAAGAGTGTCCACCTCAGGTGATTGGGGAGGCAGAGCTACTGGGCCATAAATGAAGAACAACTAGCACACAAAGCCACTCCATCAACACAGGGAAAAAGCCAAAATGTGAAGACAAAGCAACATGTCACGAATGAAAGAAATGGAGGAAAGCAAACTACTGGATGGAGAGTTCAAAACCACATTTATAAGGTTACTCAAGAACCTTCTACAAACTGCTCAGGAACTTAGTGAGACCTTCAAGGATCTTAATGAGAATGCCAAAAGAATAGAAAAGGAAAAGTCAGAAATTAAGCATGCACTATCTGAAATAAATAATAATATACAGAAATCAAACAGCAGACTAGAGGAAACTAGAATCAAACCAAAGATTTGAAATATGAGGAAGCAAGAAACACCCAACCAGAAAAACAAAAGAAAAAAAGAGTTCAAAAATGTGAAGATAGTGTAAGAAGCCTCTGGGATGACTTCAAGCATACCAGAAAAATTATGGGGGTGTCAGAAGAAGAAAGAGAACAAGATACTGAAAACCTATTTTAAGAAATAATGACAGAAAACTTCCCTGACCTGGTGAAAGAAATGAACTTACAAGTCTAAGAAGCACTGAGAACCCCAAACAAAAGGAATTCAAAGAGGACCACACCAAGACACATCATAATTAAAATGCCAAGGGCAAAAGATAAAGAGAGAATCTTGAAAGCAGCAAAAGAAACAGTTACCTATAAGGGAGTACCCATATGACTGTCAGCTGACTACTCAACAGAAACTATGCAGGTCAGAAGGCAGTGGCAGGCCAAGACCGGTTTGGCTCAGTGGATAGAGCGTCAGCCTGCGGACTGAAGGGTCCCAGGTTCGATTCCAGTCGGGGGCATGTACCTTGGTTGCGGGCACATCTCCAGTGTGGGGCGTGCAGGAGGCAGCTGATCGATGTCTCTCTCTCCTCGATGTTTCAGACTTTCTGTCCCTCTTCCTTCCTCTCTGTAACAAATCAATAAAATATATTTTTTAAAAAAAGGCAGTGGCAGGAAATATTCAAAGTGATGAATAGTAAGAACCTACAACCAAGATTACTCTACTCAGCAAAGCTATCATTCAGAATTGAAGGTCAGATAAAGAGCTTCACAGAGAAGAAAAAGCTAAATGAGTTCATCACCACCAAACCAGGATTATATGAAATACTGAAGGGTATTCTTTAAGAAGAGGAAGAAGAAGAGAAAGGTAAAGATCAAAATTATGAACAACGAAGTGATAACAAATCCATATCTATCAACAAGTGAATCTAAAAATCAAGTGAATAAAAAATCTGATGAACAGAGTAAAGTGGTGAATATAATAGAATCAGAGGCATAGAAAGGGAATGGACTGACAATTCTTGGAGGGAAAGGGGTTAAAGGGGTGCGGGAAGAGATTGGACAAAAATCTTACACCTATGGATGAGGACAGTGGCGAGGGTAAGGGCAGGGAGTGGTTGGTGGGGAATCAGGTGGAGGGAAGCTATAGGGGGGAGGGAAGAGGAAAAATCTGTGATAAACTTAACAATAAAGATTTATTTTAAATTAACAAAAATAAAGATACTTTTTCAGAGGATGGTCTTCACTAAGATTTTTATTACAAGTCAATAAAAATAGTAAAGTTGCAAAAAAACTCTGGTGATGGGTACACAACAATGTGAATATATTTCACACTACTAGTATGAACACTTAAAATGTGTTAAGATGAAAAACTTTATGTTATGTGTATATTACCACAATTAAAAATACATAATAATGAGAGGATAAATATTTGGCATAAATTTGCTTATGCACAGATTATTCCTAGATTATTCCTAGAAGAAAACACACACACACACACAGACACACACACACACACACACACACACACACAATGTAATGGACAGTGTGATTGTCCTGACTGTAGCATCATTTAAATAGTGACCTTGGAGGGAAAAGAGATACAAAAAGTGGCAAGAGAAGCAACATTACAGAGTAACAGCATGGAGCACGGTCCTCAAAAGACAGCGCCATGCTCTGATGCTGCAGTGAGTATTCGGGAGGGACAGTGAGTATGCCATACACACCTGCCAAGGAGATAATCCATCGATACAAAGTGGACTTGGGACTACTCCATGAACCGTCTAGGGAGTCAGGAAAGCAGAGACTTATTGAGGCTTCCCAGTGACAGCCAGGCAGGTGCAGGAGAAGCTCCAGATGTGCAGGGCTGTTCTCCAGCTCTTCTCTCTGGAGCCCATCTTGGAACCTATCAATCTCCAGCACAGGCAGGGCCCCCACATAGTGAAGCAGGGGCAGGGCAGGGCAGTACTGTAGGCTTCCCTGTAACCTCCTCCCAAGAGTCAAGTGCATCTCTTTGAAGTCTTCACTAAATGTTTTAGAATGGTCACTTGAAGGGCAAGTACACAGGACAAGGAAATGTCCTGCAGGAATCCAGCAAGACCACAGCAACAAGCCAGAACTCTGTGAACAGCCTTCCCTTCCTGACATAGCATCCTGAAGATTCCCGGTGCCTGGCAGGCAACACTGGGCACAAAAGGCCCTGCCAATTGTTCAAACCATCTCTGCTGTACTGGGAGCACAACTGGGCACCAACTGAATAGCTCATCTCTCTCAAGTCTAAAAAATAGTCTTAACAAATATGGAGAGGCAGTAAAATGTGTGGTTTTATGAACTATACATCTTTTTGGATACATTAATAATAATAATAATAATAATAATAATAATAATATGAAAAAATATTGATATAGATATAAATAGCAGAGAAAATGTTAAATGTAAAATCCCTTAGGATTGTAGAATAAAGCATAACATTATCCTTATAAATAATTCCTAAGATAATATTCTCTTTAGAAATGGCAAACATAAGCACATGCTCCCCTTAGCCTCTGAAACAATGCAAAACTAACAGAAAGTTAATAAGCTGTCTCATTGCAATTAATCTCGACATCCCCATTGTCTTCATACAGGTGGCTCCATACTCAGGAAAATACAGACTCATAATGAGGGACTTTTGGTTGTTATGATTTACCCCAAAAAAAGAATAAATGGATACCAACATACATCCATAAACAAATGGATTCATTCTGTCTCCAACTTTTCTAATTTAAAACATCATGAGAGCAGCTTTTTGGCTTCTTCTTAAGTCTCTGGTTCAGTCTGCTCGCCATTTCAGTCTCCACCATGTCCACATGGGTGACCCAAAAGACCTACAAGGCGTCCATCTCTGGCACCCGGGCCTTCGTAGTTAGTGGCCCCAGTACCCACATAAACTCCTTGGGCTTTTCCCGTGTGGGCAGCAGCCACCAGAATGGCCTGGACACCAGCATGAGTCTAGCTTGGGATATGGCGGGGATGGGAGTATGACACAGCTGTACAAGTGAACCAAAGCTTACTGAGCTCCCTGAAGCTGGAGGTGGACCCCAACATCCACACTGTGTGCAACCTGGAAAAGGAGAAGATCAAGATCCTCAACAAGTTTGCTTCCTTCATTGATAAGGTACAGAGCCTGGAGCAGCAGAATAAGACTCTGGAGGCCAAATGAAACTTCCTGCATCAACAGAAAACAACTCACAGTAACATGGACAACATGTTTGAGAGCTACATCAACAACCTTCAGAGGCAGCAGGACACACTGGGTCAGGAGAAACTGAGACTGGAGGCAGAGTTTGGCAACATGCAGGGACTGGTGGATTTGAATAATAAGTATGAAAATGAGATCAACAAGTTCACAGAGATGGAGAATAAATGTGTCCTCAGCAAGAAGGATGTGGATGAAGCATACATGAATAAGGTAGAGCTGGAGTCCCTCTTGGAAAGGCTGATGGATAAGATCAACTTCTACAAGCAGCTGTGTGAAGAGGAGATTAGTGAACTGCAGTCCCAGATCTCCAATACATCTGTGGTGCTGTCTATGGACAACAACTGCTCTCTGGACCTCGATGGCTTTATCCTTGAGGACAAGGTCCAGTACGAGGATAATGCCAACTGCAGCCGGCTGAGGCTGAGACCATTACCAGATCAAATATGAGGAGTTGCAGACATTGGCTGGAAGACACAAGGATGACCTGTATCACCTGAAGACAGATTTCTGAGATGAACTGAAATATCAGTCAATTCCAGGCTGAGATTGAGGGCCTCAAAGACCAGAGGGTTTCCCTATAGGCTGCAATTGATGATGCGAGCAGCATGGGGAACTGGCCATCAAGGATGCTCTGTCCGAGGTGTAGGCCGCTCTGAGAAAAACCAAGCAGGACATGGCCTGAGTACTAGGAGCTCATGAACATCAAGCTGAACCTGGGTTTAAAGATCGCAAGCTGGAATCTGGGATGCAGAACATGAGTATCCACACAAGACCACCAGTGGCTACTCAAGCGGGTTGATGAACCCATCTTATGGGAACCTCAGCTATGACTTGGGTCCCAGGCCAACTTGGGCTCTGGCAGGAGCTCTGGCTACTTCTGTTGCACCTGCTCCTCCAAGATGGTGGTTGTAAAGAAGATAGAGACCCATGATGGAAAGCTGGTGTTTGAATTATCATTTGTTTTTCAAAATAAAGTCTCAGCTGGTTCTGCCAAAATAAATAAATAAACAAACAAACAAACAAACATAAAAAATAAAACATCATGAACACCCCTCTAAGGCAAGAGAATAACTCTAACACATGCTTCTATGAGGTTTCCCAATATCCTGTGATATAGATGTTCATGGCGTATCACTCTTATTGGTGAGCCTTCTTAAAGAGAGTATAATATTATAAGATTGTTTTCAGGTTTTCGTTATTAAAAACAATGTAGGCATCACTATGAATGGCAGAGCAATGATGACCAAATACCTTCTCCTTCATAATGGCAACAAAAACACTTGCAAAAAAAATAGTCATTATCAACATTGTTTGACCTCTGGAAATCAGCAAGGTTTGAAATCATTCAGGCATCTTTTAGTCAACAGAATCTCAGTAAGAAAAGAGAGGTTCATAGCTTTTTAAACTGTCCTTTTCCTCCTCCTTATATTTGTGCAGCCTTGAAAACAAGCAGCTCCAAATCATGGTGAAACAAGCAGCCGGGAAACAGCTGACTTGAGGCTGAAACTCCTCCAGAGTCCCAGTCTCAGATAATTGGCATTATGGGGCTTCTTCAGTGAATCTCTGAAACTTTTTCGGGGAGGGTGGGGCATTTGTGAAAGACAAATCAGGAGCAATTCTATAACATCATAACTGCTGGAAATAGCAGTAAAAGGTGGCACGGGAGAAACCAAGATGACAGTATAGGTAAACACCTGAACTTGCAGCCTCACACAACAACTTCAAAACTACAACTAAAAGACAAAACGGACATTATCCAGAACCATAGGAAAGCTGGCTGAGTGGAAATTCTACAACTAGAAGGGAAGAGAAAAGCACACTGAGACTCAGAGGAGCTGCAGAAGTAAAGTGCAGAGATACAGAGGCGAGCAAGCAAAGAGGGCATGCAAATGAATATGCAGCTATCTGTTTCAATCCACAGGGAGACAAAAGATCCTGACTGCTCTCAACTCCAGTTCCAGGTGAGACTCTGAGGACACAGATTCATACTGGAGAAACTAGACTGTCTGGCATCTGGCAGAACTTAAGGGCGGCTTTCTTTCAGAGGTGCTTGCAGTGATTACCAAGTGACACTGAGACCTGGGGCTTCTTAGGGCAGAGGTGACTGAAAGCTATTGCTATTTGCTCTACCCTAAGACTCTGCTCCATCCAAGCTGTGCACAGAGGCTTTTGCATATGAATGGTCTGGTCCTTTGAAATCTAAACTTACCTATCAAACTG
Organism: Lasiurus borealis; assembly: GCA_004026805.1. Lineage (NCBI taxonomy): Eukaryota > Metazoa > Chordata > Mammalia > Chiroptera > Vespertilionidae > Lasiurus > Lasiurus borealis. The sequence continues at coordinate 49,871 of PVJN01010406.1, read as the reverse complement.
CTGCTGAGTCTGAGACCCAGAACATCCAAAAAAAGGCCCAAGGCCCTACAACAGCTAGCATTGCTTCACAGCTGGGCCTCATCTGGGCACCTCCAAAACCCAAACAAAGAAGAGGAATCTGAAGATCTCTCCATAGCTCCCTGGGTAGCCTGAGGCAGAGGCTAAATTATCACCTCCTTGGAGATCCAAGAGCCATTGTACCCAGGAGTCAGAGTAGGACCATCCAGATTACAACTCCTCAGATCCATAAGTGGGGACACACTCAGGGGGCAGATTCACTGAAGCAAGTCTTACCTTATAGGGTGTCTCCAGCAAAGAAGTTCTCCCATCATAGACACAGCTGATCCTCACAGCCAATTAGCCGGCAGGTCAATTCTTCCCAGTGATACCAACACAACAAAGGCTTAACTATAACAAGACTGTGCAGACCACAAAGGGATGCACCAAGAATGTCCACCTCAGGTAACTGGGGAGGTTGAGCCACTGGGCCCTATAGGACACCTAGCACACAAAGCCATTCTATAAACTCAGGGAAGCAGCCAAAATGTGAAGACAAAGACACAGGTCACAAATGAAAGAAAGGGAAAAAAGCAAATGACTGGATATAGAGTTCAAAACCATGGTTATAAGGTTACTCAAAAATTTTCTAGAAAACATTGATAAATTGAGTGGGTATGAAAAAAGACCAACTAGAAATTAAGCATGCACTGACTGAAATAAAAAAATAATATACAGAGATCCAACAGCAGACTAGAGGATCACAAAAATCAAGTTAAAGATTTGAAATACAAAGAAGCAAAAAACACCCAACTGAAAAGAAAAAAAAATCCAAAAATATGAAGATAGTGTAAGGAGCCTCTGGGACAACTTTAAGTGTAGCAACATTAGAATTATGGGGGCTCCAGAAGAAGAGAGAGAGCAAGATACTTGAAAAAATAATAACAAAAAACGTCCTCCACCTGGTGAAAGAAATAGAATTACAACTCCACGAAACTCACAGATTCCCAAACAACAGGAATCCAAAGAGAACCACACCAAGACACATCATAATTAAAATGCCAAGAGCAAAAGACAAAGAGAGAATATTAAATGCAGCAAGAGAAAAATAGTTATCTACAATGGAGCACCCATGTGATTGTCAGCTGATTTCTCAACAGAAACGATGCAGGCCAGATGGGAGTGGCAAGAAATATTCAAAATGATGAATAGCAAGAACCTAAAACCAAGATTACTCTGCTCAACAAAGCTATCATTCAGAATTGAAGTCAGATAAAGAGAATTGCAGATAAGAAAAAGCTAAAGGAGTTCATCACTGCCAAACTAGTATTACATGAAATGCTGAAGGGTATTCCTTAAGAAGAGGAAGAAGAAGAAAAAGATAAAGATAAAAATTTTGAATAACAAATACATGTCTATCAACAAGTGAATCTAAAAGTCAAGTGAATAAAAAATCTGATGAACAGAATTAACTGGTAAATATAATGGAATCTGGGGCATAGAAAGGGAGTGGACTGGCAATTCTCAGGGGAAATGGATGTGGGGGTGCAAGAAGAGACTGAACAAAAATCACACACCTATGGATGAGGACAGTGGGGGTGGTGGTGTTATGGGCAGAAAGTAGTGGGAACCAAATGGAGGGGAGCTAGGAGGGGGTGGAAAAGGAACAATTATAATAATCTGAACAATAAAGATTTATTTTTTAAAAGTGGAGCAAAAATCTAACTAAAATATTAAAAGGAAATACTGGAGACTAAGATGTCTGTGGAAGGCTTTGAAAAGCTCTAATGTATTCCAGAAACAACCTGAGAAGTTCCTAAATTCTCAGGTCTGCTGACCTGAGGCTCTGTGCGAGCAGCGAGTAAGCAATAGCAAAGACAGATGTAATTGGCCCTATTGGTATTAAAGGTGAACACCAACATACACAAAAAGCCCTGAGACAAAAACAGGAAGACTTCTTGCTTGAAGATACTTACAAAATTTGCTATTCAATCGTGACCTGATTACTGAGCCAAGATTTCAGTGGCTGCACAAGACAAAGAATACGAATTTTACAGAAATCAACTAAACAAACAAACAGCAAAACAACAACAAACCTAGGCAGGGGAGAATTTTATTTACAGAGTTGCCACATTGTATTTAAAAATATCCAGTTTTTCAAAAAGAAATTACAAAGAATAAAAGAAACAAGAAATTTTGGCTCTCAGACAGAAAGAAAAGGCAATCAAAAGAAATAATATCTGAGGAAGCCAGGCAGCAAACTTATCAGACAAAAGCTTTATTTTATTTATCAATTACAGTTGACATTTCATAAAATTTTGTACTAAAGGCCCGGAGGGGCATGGGGGTCCCTCAACCCAGCCTGTACCCTCTCACAATCTAGGACCCCTCAAGGGAATGTCTGATTGCATGTATAGATTGGTTTCAGAAGTACAGCATAGTGATTAGAGAATAATTTATGAAGTGATTCCACTATAGATAATTCTAGCACCCACCAGACACCAAACATAGGTATTACAATACTATTTATACTAATAAAGTGTAATATGTTAATTATACCAGACATCATCCAAATATCCTTTGGACAAAGTCGTAGTGGCAGAGATCAAGGCAGAGGCAGTTAGGAGTGATCAGGCTGGCAGGCAGGTGAGTGGTTAGGAGCCAGTGCTCCTGGATTGTGAGAGCGATGTCCGACTGCCGGTTTAGGCATGATCCCTACAGTCCTGACAATCAGACATCCCCCATGGGATCTCAGACTGAAGAGGTTGTAGACCAGGCTGAGAGACCCCACTCCTGTCCACAAATGTTGTGCACCAGGCCTCTAGTTAACTATATAACTTTACATCCCCATGATTTTTTGTAAATACCAATTTCTATTTCTTAATCCCTTCCCACTCATCACCTAGTTTCCCAACCCCTCTCCAATCTGGCAACCATTTATGCCGACGTTGGGCATCATTTAACACTAGTGGATCTTGATCCAGCATCTAGAAGAGTTCAGGAATCTGGAGTAAGGGCTGTGCATAGATTAAATAAGAGTCCAGAGATGAAACATAATTTTGAAAGGCATATTAGGGGAGGTAGAGGAGCCTGGCTAAAGAAACCAAGTTCTCCTTGTCTCGGGACCCCTTGCTTTTTATTAACACAAATTGTCCTAAGGCAAGGTGGAAATATACATTTCAAAGTGTAGGGTTTTATACTGAAGCATTGTCAGATTGGGGGGAATAGCTTACAGCTGTTCAAATGTTTGGCCAGTAGGAAACAATAACATATAGATTAAGATGCCCTGAGTTGTCCAGCAGCAAACAATCATCCTTTTCAGGTTTGGGGAAAGGCCTTGAGCCATTCCAGCAAGCGATAACATATGTGACTCAGTCCTTGTTCATTCTCCATCAACCTTTTGATTAAACTCTTACAATTATGACATGCTGGAATTGGCTTCCAGCAGACCATCAGTTTGTTCTCTGTATCTATGAGTCTGTTTTGTTTGTTTATCTCTTCTTTGGAATGCACATAAAAGTGAAATGATATGTCTTTCTATGTCTGTCTTATTTCATTTAGTATAATACTCTCCAGGTCCATCCATGTTATTGCAAATGGTAAGATTTCATTCTTTTTTATGGCTGAGTAGTATTCCATTGTATATGTGCACCATATTATTACCAACTTGTCGATTGATGGTTACTTCTATTTCTTGGCTTTTGTAAATAACACTGAAATGAACATACATCTTTTCAAATTAGTGTTTTGTATTTCTCCAGATATATACCCAGAAGTAAAATTGCCTGGTCATAAGGCAGTTCCATTTTTAATTCTCTGAGGAATCTCCATACTGTTTTTCATAGTGGCTGCAACAATTTGCAATCCCACCAACAGTGCCTGAGGGTTCCCTTTTCTCTACATCTTTGCAAATATTTGTTGTTTTTGGATTTATTGATGAGATCCATTCTGACAGGTGTAAGGTAATATCTCATTGTGATTTTAATTTGTATTTATGATGATTAGTGATGTTGAGCATCTTCTCATATGTCTATTGGCCATCTGTATGTCCTCTTTGGAGAAGAGTCTATTGAGGTCCTTTGACCATTTTTTAATTGGATTGTTTGTCTTCCTGGTGTTTATGAGTTTTTTAAATATTTTGGAAATTAACCCCTTATCAGATGCATCATTGATGAATATGTTCTCCCATGCAGTGAGTTCCCCTTTTATTTTCTTATATATTTATTGGATTTTAGAGATAGAAGAAGGAGTAGAAAGGAAAGATAGAAATATCAATGCAAGAGAAACAACAATCAACTGCAGCTTGAACTTTCCCCAATGCCTGCAACCCAGGCATGTGCCCTGACCAAGAATCAAGTGGAGACTTGTTGTATGAGATGATGCTCCACCAACTGAGTAACATGGGTCAGTCCCCTTTTCATTTTGTTGATGGTTTCTTTTGATGTGCAGAAATGTGTTAGTTTGATATAGTCCCATTTGTGTGTTTTTTTTCCTTTGTTTCTTTTGTCCTAATAGTGAAAATACTGCTATATGAGATGTCTGAGATTTTTACTGCCTATGTTTTCTTCTAGGATTTTTATGGCTTTGCAACTTATATTTAAGTCTTTTATCCATTTTGAGTTTATTCTTGTACATAGTGTATGTTGATCTTCTAGTTTCACTTTTTTGCATTTACCTGCCCAATTTTCCTAATACCACTTGTTGAAGACTCTACCTTACTCCATTGTATGCTCTTGCTTCCTTTGTCAAGTATTAATTGATCATAATGACATGGATCAACCTCTGGGGTCTCTGTTCTGTTCCATTAGTATATATGTTTATCTGTTCTTCTGGAAGTATCAGGCTGTATTGACTATAGTGGCTTTGTATTATAGTTTGATATATGGTATTGTGATTCCTCCAACTTTGGTCTTCCTTCTCAAGATTGCTAAGGCTATTTGGGGCATTTTTTGTTCCATATAAATTTTTGAAATATTTGTCCAAGATCCGTGAAATATGCTATGGTTGTTTTAATAGGGATTGCATTGGATTGGTAGATCACTTTCAGTAGTATGGCCTTTTTAATGATGTTAATTCTTCTAATCCATGAACACAGTGTATGCTCCCAATTGTTTGTATCTTCCTCTGATCCTTTTTTTCAATGTCATATATTTTTCTGAGTACAGGTATTTTACCTCCTTAATTAACTTTATTACAAAGTATCTTATTTTTCTGTTGCAATGGTAAAATTGAATTGTTATAATAGTTGTTCTTCCTGAGAGCTCATTATCCTATCTAATAAAGAGATAATATGCAAATTGACCATCACTCTAACACACAAGATGGCCACCCTAATGTGGTAAAAGATAGTTGCCCCATATGAACACAAGATGGCTACCACAAGATGGCCAGCAGGAAAGGACATTTGGGGGCAATCAGGCCTGCAGAGAGGACAGTAGGGCAACCTGGCCAGCAAGGGAGGTCATTTAGGGGTGACCAGGCCCACAGGGGAGGGCAGTTATGGGAAATGGGGCTGGCAGGGGAATAGTTAGGCATTGATCAGGCTGGCAGGGGAGTGGTTAGGGGCTGATCAGGCTGGCAGACAGAAGTGGTTAGAGGCAATCAGGCAGGCAGGCAGGAGAACAATTGGGAGCCAGCAGTCCTGGATTATGAGAGGGATGTCCAAGATTGGAGAGGGTGCAGGCTGGGCTGAGGGGTACCACCACCCCGTGCACAGATTTCATGCACTGGGCCTCTAGTTGGTATATAAGAATGATTCTGATTTATGAATTGTTATTGTTTAATAAGAATGTTATTTAGCCTCCAAGTGTTTGAATGTTTTTTTGGATGTTAGTTTTGTATCCAGCTATATTATTGCTCTATTCATTTATTAAATACTAGTGGCCTGGTACATGAAATTCATGCACATTAAAATGGAATTTATTATAGGAAATATTTAAATATTGCTATTTGCTTGTTCTCTGTAATAGAAGTGTCAGAGATGAAAAAAATTAGTAAAATGTATAAGAAAATCTTCCTCCTATCAGAGTCTGGGGTGCACCACGAGACTCAGAGTCAAGTCCCGCCCCCCCCCCCCCGACTCACATGTGCCTCAAAATTGTGCAAGACACAAACCCAGCCACCCCCTCTAAATGGCCCAGCCAGTCCCACTCTTGTCAAACCCTGCCTGGTACGGGCACAGTCTCAGGTCTCCTGGACCACTGCTGGGGTGGGGGCTGTAGCCTGAAGTCCCCCATCCCAGGTTGGGGTGGAGGGCATACCTTGTGGTCCCCTGTCAAGCCCTGCCAAGTAGGGAACACACCTGAGATTCCCTGTCAAACCCACCCGCAGGGAGTTGTGCTTTGAGGTCCCCCATCAAGCCCTGCCAGGCAGGGCGGTGCAGCCTTAGGTCCCCCAGGCCCTGCTGGGTGGAGGGTGCAGTCTGAGGACCCCAGGGATCAGGGTGAGGAGAGCAACCTGAGGTCCCCCAGCTCAGCCCTGGGGTGAGGTAGTGCACCTTGAGGTTCCCCCATCAAGCCCCACCAGGTGAAGAGTGAGGCCTGAGGTCCCCCGTCAAGCCCTGCCAGGCAGAGGGTGCAGCCTCAGATGCCCTGGCTAGTGCTGGGGTGGGGGACGTGGCCTGACATCCCCATCAAGTCGTGCCAGGCAGGGGGCATGGCCTCAAATCCCCTGGCCTGGTGCCAGGGTGGGGGGCATGGCCTCAAGTAATCCAGCCTGTTGCTGGGGTGGGAGGCACATCCAAAGTTCCCCCGACCAGGTGCCAGGGCAGATGGAGCAGCCTGAGGTCCTCCCACCCAGCACCAGGGTGGGGTGTGCACCTTGAGGTTTCCTATTAAGCCCTACCAGGTGAGGGGCAGGGCCTGAGTTCCCCAATCAAGTCCTGCCAGGCAGTGGGCATGGCCTGGAGTCCCCCAGCCTAGTACTGGGGCAGAAGGCATGGTCTGAGGTCCTCCATCAAGGGGACATGGCCTGAGGTCCCCTGTCAAGCCCTATAAGAGCAGGGGAGGAGTCACCTCAGGTCCATGCTGATTGCTCATTAAGGCTTCCTGGAGGAATTTGGCCTCCACTGTGGGTGCAGCAATCTTGGGTTATAGATATCCCCACCTTTGCTCTAGGCACCGCCATCTTTGTGGCAGAGTGATGGTCAATTTGCATATTCCCTCTTTATTATATAGGATAGTTGGTTATTTTTGGTAGAGCCCCTTATGGTTTTCTATGTACAATATCATGTCATCTGTGAATAACAACAGTTTATGTCCTCTTTTCCAATTCGGTTGCCCTTTGTCTTTGCTTCTTGTCTGATCACTGTAGCTAAGACTTCCAGTACTATCCTAATAATAAAAGGCCAAGAGGCATTACAACTGAAATGACCAAATGACTGGTCACCTGGATTGGGGGCATGGCTGGCCTCCAAACTGCTGGTCCAACACCCCAGAGGAGACTCTAGTCAGGACTGGGGACATGGCCAATCCTCAAACTGCCGGCGGCCCCTAACCTGGGGAGGACTTCTAGCCAAGGACGTTCAAGTCTGTTCTGGACCTAGGGCCATGCTCTCCTTGCAAGCAACCAGAAGCCACCAATGTCTAACTACCAATCTCTGGGAGGTGGGAGTGTGTCCACCCTCTACCAAAAAGTAGGACCATTGAGCCATTCACAATCTCAGTGCAGATGTGGGTCCATGGCTGAAGGGGTGGAGGCCAGACCAAAACAAAACAACAGAAACATCCTGCCCACTTTGGCGAGTGCAGCTGCAGTCCACGGGGACCAGGGTAGTATGGAAAGTATTACTTTCTCCTGGGTTTTGTGCTGGCCTCACTCATCCTTAAGCCTCCCTGAGTCCTGACAGCAAAGTGTGTAGGGCACCCTGCAGGGGTTGTGCCATTCTGGGTGCTTTTGATCAGACATCCTTTGGGATGAATTCAGAGCCACAGCTCACTTCCCATGAGACTGGAAGAAATGTGTAAAAGGAATTCAACAAAAGCTTTCCACATCTCTGTTTATACTTTTCAATTCATAAAACAACCTTTAAAAAAAGCATCCAGGCCACCTAAGAGAGAATGCATTTTCTGGCCAGAGCATGCAGGATTCCTTTGCTAAACAGGTTAAAAGAAGCAGAGAGCTGACACAGTGGAAATGGCCCTGGTGCCCTATGAGGAGACCATGGGAATGAGTTTACAGAAATTCAACAAACCTCTTACCACCTTCTTTTTCGCAAAACACATCATCCAGATGTGCCAGGACTGGAGGCAGTGATTTGGGATGTGGTAAGAAAATCGTGGGGGGCCTCTGAACACATCCGCAATTGATTATAAGACTGGTCTTCATTTAAAATGAAATAAAAGAACAGCTTTGTTGAGATATAATTCATATACTGTACATATCACCTAAAGTGAATAATGAACTGTTTTGTGGGTTTTTTTTAAGTAAATTCAGAGTGGTACAACCATCACCATGCTCAATTTTTAAATATTTTCACGACTCCAAGCCCTCCAAAAAAAAAACACTTCTACCCACTAGAATCACTTTCATGATCACCTTCCCCAAAATAGATTGCATTTTAAGTGTGGGTAAAGGAAAGTTGAAGGAAGTTAAAATACTGCACGAAGGATATTGTAAAATGAGAAAGCCCAAACTGAAGATCATATGTTTTCTTTTTCTTTTTAATATTTTTATTGATTTCAGAAAGAAAGGGAGAGAGAGAGATAGAAACATCAATGATAAGAATCAATGATTTGTTGCCTCCCGCAGGCCCCCTACTGAGGATCAAGCCCACAACCCAGGCCCCTGACTGGAACCTAACCTGGGACCCCTTTATTAAGCCAAACCATGTGTTTTCTTTAAGTTCTGTGTGGTTGAAATGGTCCCCAAATCTATACTAATAAAGGGGCAATATGCTAATTAGAGTGGAAGTCTTCCAGATGTCCTTCCAGACAAAGCTGCAGAAGCTGCAAGGGCCAAGGATCAGGCCAGCAGTGGCAGCAGCAGCGAGGTAATGGGGGCAGTACCTTCCCCTGATCCACCAGGTCTCCCTTCTCAGAGAGAGGCCAGACTGGGGATCGAGGAAGAGGTAGTTAGGGGAGCTCAGGCTGGCAGGGGAGCAAGTTAAGGATAATCAAGCTGGCAGGGGAGCAAGGTAGGGGTGATCAGGCAGGCAAACAGAGGGGTTAGGGGTAATCAGGCAGGCAGGCAGGTGAGTGGTTAGGAGCAAGTGGTCCTGGATTGTGAGAGGGATGTCCCAGATTGGAGAGGGTGCAGGTCAGGCTGAGAATCCCCTACCTCCCATGCACGAATTTCATGCACCATGCCTCTAGTGTTGAATAAGAGTGGTGAATGTGGACATTCCTGACTTGTTCCTGTTCTTAGGGGAAATGGTTTTAGTTTTTGCACATTGGGTCTGATGTTTGCTGTAGGTTTGTCATATGTGGCCTTTATTACGTTGAAGTATGAGCCCTATATTCCCACTTTAATGAGAGTCTTTCTTATAAATCAATTCTAAATTTTGTCAAATGCTATTTATGCATCTATTGATATTATCATGTGACTTTTGTCTTCCAATTTGCTTATGTGATGTATTCTATTTATTGATTTCTGAATATTGTACTAGCCTTACATCCATGGAATAAATCCCACATGGTCATAGTATATAATCTTTTAATGTATTGCTGGATCTGATTTAATAATATTTTATTAAGGATTTTAGCATCTATGTTCACCAGAGATACTAGCCTATAATTTTTTCTTTGTAGTATCTTTATCTGGTTTTGAAATTAGGATAATGCTGGCCTCATAAAAAGAGCTTAGAAGTCTTGCCTCTTCTTAAATTTTGTTTTAATAGTTTGAAAAGGATAGGTGTTAATTTTTTTTTTCTTTTAGGTGATAATTTTTAATTGACTGGTAAAACTTCCCTGTGAAGACATCAAGTCCAGAACTTTTGTTTCATGGGAGATTTTTTATTTAATTACTGCTTCAATTTTATTAGTTATTATTGGCTATTCAGGTTTCCTGATTCTTCCTGATTCAGTTTTATAAAATTATATGTTTTTTAGAAATTTGTTCAATGAGACCAGGCTGTCCATTTTGTTGGCATGCAGTTGCTCATAGTATTTTCTTACATTCCTTTATATTTCTGTTCTGTCAGTTGTTACTTCACCTTTTTCATTTTTTATTTTATTTTAGTCCTTTCTCTTTGTTTCTTGATAAATCTGGATAAAGGTTCACCGATTTTATTTATCTTTTCAAAGAACTAATACTTAGTTTTGCTGATCTTTTATATTGTTTCTAGATTGACTCCATGTCATTTATTTCCACTTTGATCTTTATTATTTCCTTTCTTCTACTTATTATGGAGTTTTCCTGATTTGTGTTTGTTTGTTTTCTAATTTTTTTAGGTTTGGGGTTAGGTAGTTTATTAGATATTTTTCTTGTTTTGTGAGGTAACCCTGTAGTGCTATGAACTTCCTTGTCAGAACTGCCTTTGCTATGCCCTATAGATTTTGGATTGTTTTGTGTTCATTTTCATTTTTTTCCAGGAAGTTTTCAATTTCTTCCTTGATCTCATTGGTAATCCATTCATTGTTGAATAATATGCCAGTAAGCCTCCATGGATTTTTTTAGTGTTTTTATTATAGTTGATTTCTATTTTCATGCTATGGTAATCTAAGAAGATAATCGATATTATTTCAATATTCCTAAATTTGTTAAAACTTATTTTGTGTCCTAACATGTGTTCTATCTTTGAAAATTTTCAATGTGAACTTGAGAATATATATTCTTCAGCTTTGGATGAAATGTTTGGTAAATATCAATTAAATCCATCTTATCTAGTGTGTCATTTAAGGCCTCTGATTCTTTATTGAATTTCTTTTTTTTTTGAGGGGGGGGAGTGTGTCTGGAAAATCTACCCAATGATGTTGATGGGATGTTAAAGTCCCCTATTCTGTGTTGCTGTCAATTTCTTCCTTGAAGTGTGCCAAGAGTTTTCTTAATACACAAGATATCCAAAGAAAGTGTATATATGCACTATGAATAATTATAAAGGCAGTGTTTATTAAAATGCATTTCATTTTCATTTAACAGCTCCCTCCTTTATTTAAGTGCTTCTATAACGAGTGCATATATGTTAACAATGGTTATATTTTCTTGTTGGATTAATTCCTTTAGTATTATGAAGTGACCTTCTTTGTTTCTTTTATGGCCTTTGTTTTGAAGTCTTTTACATCAACTATGAGTATTGCTGCCCTAGACCAACTAGAGATGCTAGAGATGATGCATAAATTTTGTGAGTCCCAAGAGGAGATGAAAAAGGACCAACTAGAGACACTGACTGAAATAAAAAATATTATACAGAGTCCTAACACCAGACTAGAGAAAGGCAAGAATCAAGTCAAAAATTTGAAATATAAAGAAACAGAAAACACTCGACTGGAAAAGCAAGAAGAGAAAAGAATCCAAAAATGTGAAGATAATGTAAGGAGACTTTGGGACAGCTTCAAGCGTACCAACATCAGAATTGTGGGGGTGCCAGAGGAAGAGAGAGAGCAAGATACTGAAAACCTATTGGAAGAAATAATTACTGAAAACTTCCCACATCTGGTAAGAGAAATAGACTTACAAGTCCAGGAAGCACACAGAACCCCATATAAAAGGAATCCAAAGAGGACCACACCAAGACACATCATAATTAAAATACCAAGAGCAAAAGACAAAGAGAGAATATTAAAAGCAGCAAGAGAAAAACAGTTCATTACCTACAAGGGAGCACCCATACGACTCTCAGCTGATTTCTCAACAGAAACAATGCAGGCCAGACGGGAGTGGCAAGAAATATTCAACGTGATGAATAGCAAGAACTTACAACCAAGAATAATCTATCCAGCAAAGCTATCATTCAGAATTGAAGGGCAGATAAAGAGCTTCAAAGATAAGAAAAAGCTAAAGGAGTTCATCAACTCCAAACCAGTATTATATGAAATGCTGAAGGGTACTCTTTTAGAAGAGGAAGAAGAAAAAGGTAAAATCCAAAAAATTATGAACAACAAATACATATCTATCAACAAGTGAATCTAAAAATTAAGTGAATTAAAAATTTGATCAACAAAATAAACTGGTGAATATAATAGAATAAGGAGCACAGAAAGGTTGTGGACTGATAATTCTCAGGGGGAAAGGGGTGAGTGAGGGGTGTACAGGGAGAGGCTGGACAAAATCATATACCTATGGATGAGATCAATGGGAGGGAGCTAAGGGCAGAGGGAGGGATGGGAGCTGGGTAGAGGGGTGCTATGGAGGGGAAAAAGGAGAAACAAATCTAATAATCTGAATAATAAAGATTTAATTTAAAAAATAATAAATAAATAAATAAATAAATAAATAAATAAATAAATAAATTATAGCCTTGCTAGATAATGCAGTCTTGGATTCAGATCCTTGCTTAACATTACTTTGAATAATTCATGCCACTCCCTTCTGCCCTGAAGTGTTTATTATGAGAAAACAGCTGACAGTTTAATGGGAACTCCCTTGCAGGTAACTATGTTTCTCTCTTGCTGCCTTTAAGATTTTTTTCTTTGTCTTTAACCTTTGTAATTTTAATTATGATGTGTCTTAAAGTGGCATTCTTTGTGTTCATATTGACTTGGACTCTCTGTGCTTCCTCAACTAGTGTGAATTTTTCCTTTACCAGGTTAAAGAGGTTTTCTATCTTTATTTGATAAGACCAGTTCTCCTTTCCTAGCTCACTTTCTTCTCCTTCTGAGACCCTATGATGTGGATGTTTTTATGTTGTCCCAAATTTCTCTTAAACTGTCCTCCAGTTTTTAAAATTCTTATTCTACCTTGCCTTCCAAGTCACTGATTTGATCATCTGCTTTATCCAATCTATTTTTTAAAGTATGTTTTATTGATTTTAGAGAGGAAGGGAGTAAGAGGGAGATAGAAACATCAATGATAAGAGAGAATCATTGATTGGCTGCCTCCTGCACACCCCCTACTGGAGATAAAGCCCACAACCCAGGCATGTACCCTTGGCTGGAGTCAAATCTGGGACCCTTCAATCTCCAGGCCAACACTCTATCCATTGAGCTTCAACCACCTAGGGCTATCAGATTTATTTTTATAATTCCTTCCAGTGTATTCTTGATGTCAGATGTGGTATTATTCATTTCCAACTGGTTCTTTTTGGTTTCTGTTTCTTTTATCATTCTGTTGAAGTTCTCTAAGTTTCTTGTAATTCTCACTAAATTTTATCAGCATCCATATAACCATTACTATGAACTCCAAATCTGATAAATTGCTTGTGTCCATTCCATTTAACATCTCCCATGCCTTTCCCTGGAAAATAGGAGGAATGAGCCCAGCTGAAAGCAAGTCACTGACAACTCCTGAGACTTTCCTGTTTTTTAATCCCCAGCCAATGCTTCTGACTCCTCATTTGGGACTTGAAATGCAAGGAGGAGCATAGAGGATTCCAGGGGGCTGGATGAGAGGAATGCTAAAGGGTAGGGGTAGTTGCTTTTCCGTGGGCTTATGCTGCTTGGAGTGAATTGATTGCTCTTCCCAAAAAAATGGCTGCTGTGGTATTAATGGGTGATCTAACACATTAATCCTACTGGTTGCTCCCCCATGCCTTTCCCCAAAGCCAGCTTCCCACACTCTCCTCATGTCTGGTTCTTTCCGCCCTCCCTCCACCTGTGCCCAAGGTGAGTGTCTGGGAACAAAAGTTTTGCATGTGTTGGCCCTTTAAATAAATGGTTTTGATTCCAGTGGCTCTTGTCTCTTCTTGACAGACAATAACCCTGCCACATTTCACAGCTGGATGCTACATGGATTCATGTTCCTGGATCCAGACACTTCAGGCTGGAGAGCCCAGGTTGGTTACTAGACTCCCTGCCTCTCAGGAGGAACCTCCTTCAGCAGAGTTATCCTTCCATAGTCTCAGCAGATGCCCCTGGGGGTAGGGCTGGCCTGTTTTGTGACTCTTCATTTCTATTGGTCTTGATGTGGCTTCTTCAGTTCTTGGTTCAAGATTTCCTCCTCAGTTTCCAGTTAATGTTTCAGGGACATTTTTCCCCAGTTTAGCTGTAACTTACAGGTTGGTTCTGGGAGGGTTTTTAAGCAATATTCCCCTACTGATTTGCAATTTTGTACCCCCTAGTAGTAAATTTAACTATAGAGATAAAAAACTGAACTCAGAAAAATTTTAAGACATTGAAGAAAAAATGAAGAAACAAATAAAAAAAGCATACACCATACTCAAATATAGGAATAATTAACATCATTAAAACCTTTATACTTCACAAAGCAATCTATGTATTCAATGTAATTAATATCATATACCAACAGCATTTTTCACAAACAAGAACAAATAGTCCTTAAATTTATATAAAACTACAAAACACTTCGAATAGTTAAAGGAATCTTGAGAATGCAGAACAAAGTTGTAGATATCACAGTACCTAATATCAATCTATATTACAAGGCTATGGTAATCAAAACAGCATAGTACTGGCATAAAAACAGACATAACGATCAATGGACAAAAACAGAGAGCCCAGATATAAATCCATATCCATGTGGTCAATTAATCTATGTATGACAAGTGAGGCAAGAACATAAAATAGGGTAAAGACAGTCTCTTCAATAAGTTTCCTGGAAAAAAATTAACAGATGTTTACAAATAAAATAAAACTGAACCACATTTTTTTTTTACCAGTTACAAGAATAAACACAAAATGGATTAAGACTTAATTATAAGACCCAAAATCTTAAAACCCTTAGACAGTAAACTCTTTAACATTGCTTTTAGTAATTATTTTTTGCATATATTTTCCTGGGCAAGGGAAACAAACAAAATAAACAAACGAGACTACATCACACTAAAATATGATCATAGCAAAAAAACCATAAGCAGAATGAAAAAACAATCAACTGAATGGAAGAAGGTATTCTTTAATGATACATCGGATATGGGATTAATATCCTAAATGTATAAAACATCATACAACTTAACATTAAATAAAATCCAATTACAAAATGGGCAGAGGACCTGAATAGATATTTAATCAAAGAGGACATACAGATGGTCAAAAGGAAAATGAAAAGATGCTCAATCTCATTAATCATCAGATAATACAAATTAAAACCACAATGATCAGAGTGGGTATTCCCTTGGGGTGTGGGGTGGCCTGGTGAGGGGCCTGTGGTGGTTTGCAGGCCAGCTATGCCTCCTGGCAGCCCAAGCAGAGGCCTTGGTATCTGGGATTTATTTATCTTCTACAATTGAAACTTTGTAGCCTGGAGCTGAGCCAAGCCTTCTGCTGGCACAGCCATTGAAACTTCCTTGCCTTAAATACTGGCCAGGGTTTGTGGAAACATTGGCTTCCTCCATCACCAGGGGCAACCCAAGCCTCTCTCCTGCTCTCTCTGTGGTCATAGCCATCTTGATTTGGGTTAATTTGCATACTTCCTCTGATTGGTTGGCGGGCATGGCTGGTGGGCATGGCTTGCTGGTGTGGCAGAGGTGCAGTCAATTTGCATATTACTCTCTTATTAGATAGAATAAAAAAAGAGATTAAAAATGGCTGCAAAGTAAGCGGGTGCTATATGGACATGTTCCCAAGAACAAACTGGCATTATAACTAAAACACAGAAAAACTTCCTGAATAATCAATGGAAAACTCACAAGAGGAAACCTGGATACCTCAGAACTGAAAATGGAGACTGATAGGAGGGGCAGAGGTGAGAAAGGGCTGGCTGAGTGCCCACAGACAGCAATTGAAGCCCCAGAGAGATATGTCTGATGTGGGGGGATACCACTGAGAATTCTGAGATCTATGAGACAAGGTGGGCCCCAGCAGAGAGTACCAAAATTGAGAAGGGTACCCACATAACATCTGGCTATGAAAAGCAGTGGGGTGCTACCTGCCAGAGAGTAACAGTTGAAAATTCAGGCATCCTTTTAATTCCCTGGGGGAGAGTGAAGTGGACTGGAGCTGTGAGAGTAGAAGCCAGGTTGGGGACTTGGGAGATATAGCTCAAAAGGCAGACACCACAAGTCTCCTGGGCTGAGTCATAGCTCATACAGTGGAAGACATCTTTCCCACATGACATTTGCCTTGCTAGTGGGAAGACAATTGACACCCTATTGGAAAACACCTTGCCCTGAGGCAACTTAAATGATTAAATATAACTATTAGCTTCCAGGCAGAAGCAACTGCCCCACCTTATTGAAAAAAAATCTCACCATACCTGAAGATTATTACCTGGGGGGCAATTGAAGTCAGAATCTTATCAGTCTATAGGCAGAGAAGGTCTTTGAAGGCTTTGAGTATTTGCCTGATCTACTTAATCAGAAATAGCCTTTAACACTGACCTGCACTAGAGATTGAGAGGTGTAGAGGATCTACATAATACATAGACACAGACCCAAACAGAAAGCCAAAATGAGGAGACAAAGAAACAACCCCTAAATGAACTAAAGAATTCTCCAGAAGAAGAGATAAATGATGCAGAGATAATAAATTTACCTGAATCAGAGTTCAGAGTAATGATGGTAAAATGCTCAAGAGCATGGAAAAAGCTATATTAACTATGGGGGAAAAAGAGTCTAAGATAAAGAATGACATAACACAAATAAAGAATACATTGGAAGGAATACAAAGCAGATTAGGGGAAACTAAAAATCAAATCAGTGATTAGAAGACAGAGTTGAAAATATCACTCAAAGAAAAAACAATTAAAAAGAAGGGAGACAGCTTAAGAGAGCTATGGACAACTTGAAATGTAACAATATTAGAATAACAAGTGTGCCAGAAGAGGCAGAAATGGAGAAAGACACAGAGAAGATCTTTGAAGAAATAATGGCAGAAAACTTCCCTAACCAGATAAAGGAAAATGTCACAAATATGCAGAAGGCACAAAGAACCCCAAACAAGAAGAACCTAAAGAGGCCCATGCCCAGACATATCATAATTAAAATGCCAAATATTAAGGGCAAAGAGAGAATGTTAAAGGCAGCAAGAGAAAAGAAAACCGTTACCTAAAAAGGAGTTGCCATAAAGCTGAAACCTGATTTCTCAATCAGAAACTCTACAGGCCAGAAGGGAATGACATGAAGTACCCAAGGTAATGGAGACCAAGGTTACTATAACCAGCAAAGCTATCATTCAGAATAAATGGTCAAATAATGAACTTCCCATACCAAAGAAAAACTAAAAGAGTGCATCACCATTAAGCCAGCATCACAAAAACTGCTAAAGAGGCTTCTGTAACACTAAAACCAGTTTAGCTCAGTGGATAGAGCATCAGTCTGTGGACTGAAAGGTCCCAGGTTTGATACTGGTCAAGGGCATGTACCTTGGTTGTTTCTCTCTCATCAATGTTTCTTACTCTCTATCCCTCTCCCTTCCTCTCTGTAAAAAAAAAAAAAAAAAATCAATAAAAGATATATTTTTCTAACAAAAGAGGCTGCTGAAATGAGAAGAAGAAACAGAGAGAGAGAAATCTAACCATACAGAATTAAAATTGCAATAAATAAATACCTATCAATAATAATCCTAAATGTAAATGGACTAAATGCTACAATATAAAGGCATAGGGAAGCTGAATGGATACAAAAACAAGACGTAATATATGTTATCTACAAGCATTCCACTTCAAAACAAAAGGCACACACAAGATGAGAATGAAGGGATGAAAAAAATTTTTCCATGCAAATAGGACAAAAGAAAATACTGCAATATAGCAATACTTATACTGGACAAAATAGACTTTAAAAGGAAGGTCATCTCAAGAGACAACAAATGTCACTACATAATCCTAAAAGGATTAATCCTGGTAAACATATATGCTTCCAATATAGGAGTACCTAAATACATTTTTTTAAAAAATTAGAGGACTTTAATGGAGAGATCAACAATATTAAAGCCACAGTAAGGGAATTTAACACCCCTCTGACTTACTGGATAGATCTTCCAGACAAAAACTTAACAAGGAAACCAAAACTCAAACGTATACACTGAATCAGATGGATTTAATTGACATTTATAGAACATTTCACGCTAATGCAGCAGAATATACATTCTTCTCAAGTGCACATGGATCATTCACAAAGATAGAACACATGGTAGGACACAAAATAGTCTCTACAAATTTAAGAAGAATGAAATCAGAGAAATCAAGATGGCAGCATAGGTGAACACCTGAACTTGCTGCCTCACAGAACCACTTCAAAATTACAACTAAAAGACAAAACAGACATCATCCAGAACCACAGGAAGCCTGGCTGAGTGGAAATCTACAACTAGAAGGAAAGAGGAAAACACACTGAGACTCAGAGGAGGTGTAGAAGTAAAGTGAGGAGGTACGGAGATGCGAACACATGAAAAGGGCTGGCAACTGAATATACTGTTGTCTTTTTCAATCAGGAGTGGGAGACAAGTTACCAACTGCTCTGAACTCCAATTCCAGGCCAGACTCTGGGGACCCATACTCATACTGGGGGAAACTAAACTATCTGGCATCAGGCCAAACATGAGGGCGGCTTTCTCTCAGAGGTGCTTGCAGTGATTACCTTGGGACACTGAGACCCTGGGCCTCTTAGGGCAGGGCTGAAGGTCAGCCATTGCTGTTTGCTACACCTTGTTGATTCCATGAGACACTGTTCTACCCAATTTACAACCCCACCCCCACTGTGCACAGAGGCTTTTGCATATGAATGTCCTGTCCCTTTGCATTCTAAAATTACCTAACAAACTGCAGTTGGGTCAGAGAGCCCCAGAACTTCCAAAAGAAGGCCCAAGGATCCACAGCAGCTCGCATTGCCTCACAACTGGACTTCATCTGGGTATCTTCAAAACCCAAACAAAGAAGAGGAATATGCAAATCTCTTCATAGCTCCTGCTGGGTGGCCTCAGGCAGAGGCTAAATTTGCACCTTCTTGGAGAATCAAGAGCCAGTTTACCCAGGGGTCAGAGTAGGACCATCCAGATTACAACTCCTCAGATCCATAAGGAAAACACTCAGGGGCAGACTCAGTGAGCATCAAAGTTCCATGAAGCAAGTCTTGCTCCATAAGGGTGTCTCCAGCAGAGAAATTCTCTCAACATAGACACAACTGATCCTCACAGCCAATTGGCCTGTAGTCAATTCCTCCCAGTGATACCAATAACAATAAATATTTAACTACAACAAGACTGTGCAAACAGATCACAAAAGGGTACACCAAGAGTGTCTACCTCAGGTAATTGGGGAGGCTGAGCCACTGGGCCCTATAGGATACTGAGCACACAAAGCCACGCTATCAACACAAGGAAGCAGCCAAAATGCAGACACAAAGAAGCATGTCACAAATGAAAAAAATGGAGGAAAGCAAACTACTGGATATAGAGTTCAAAACCGTGGTTATAAGGTTACCTAAGACCCTTGTAGAAAGCACCAATAAATTTAGTGAGACCCTCGAGGATATGAAAAAGGACCAATTAGAAATTAAGCATATACTGACTGAAATAAAGGATAATATTCAAAGATCCAATAGCAGTCTAGAGGATCGCAAAAATCAAGTCAAAGATTTGAAACAAGTAGAAGCAAGAAACACCCAACTGGAGACAGACCCTCCCAACTGTGCCACTTCTGAGTCCACTGGGCCCCTGTTTCGGGTGAAACACTGGAGACCTAGACTCGTGTGGTCCTTGCGGGTAGGGGAGCTGGAAAGGCAGCAGTCTAGAGGCAGTGCGGGCTTGCGTGCGCACAAGGACACCTCCAGCAATTACCCAGTCACGTGAGACTCGGGGGCTGTGGAGGGAGTGGCCGACTGGAAGGCAAGGCGGTCCCTTAAGCCCTGAGACTCCACCCATCCCAAGCTCAACAGAGGCTTCTGTGGTTTTGCAAGTAAAAAAGTTTCCCTGACATAGTGAAAATGCTAAGACAAGTGAAGGGATCACAAACAAAAGCAATGGAGGAAAAAAAATGACTGGATATAGAGTTCAAACCACGCTTATAAGGTTTTGAAAGAATATGCTAGAAAAGATGGATAAGTTTATCAAGTCCCAAGAAGAGATGCAAAAGGACCAACTAGAGATGCTAGAGATGATGCATAAATTTTGCGAGTCCTAAGAGGAGAGGAAAAAGGACCAACTAGAGACACTGACTGAAATAAAAAATATTATACAGAGTCCTAACAACAGACTAGAGGAAGGCAAGAACCAAGTCAAAAATTTGAAATATAAAGAAACAGAAAGCACTCAACTGGAAAAGCAAGAAGAGAAAAGAACCCAAAAATGTGAATAAAATGTGAGGAGACTCTGGGACAGCTTCAAGCGTACCAATATCAGAATTGTGGGGGTGCCAGAGGAAGAGAGAGAGCAAGATACTGAAAACCTATTTGAAAAAATAATGACTGAAAACTTCCCACATCTGGTAAAAGAAATAGACTTACAAGTCCAGGTAGCACACAGAACCCCATATAAAAGGAATCCAAAGAGGACCACACCAAGACACATCATAATTAAAATACCAAGAGCAAAAGACAAAGAGAGAATGTTAAAAGCAGCAAGAAAAAAAACAGTTCATTACCTACAAGGGAGCACCCATACGATTGTCAGCTGATTTATCAACAGAAACGATGCAGGCCAGATGGGAGTGGCAAGAAATATTTAACGGGACAAATAGCAAGAACTTACAACCAAGAATAATCTGTCCAGCAAAGCTATCATTCAGAATTAAAGGTCAGATAAAGAGTTTCACAGACAGGAAAAAACTAGAGGAGTTCATCAACTCCAAACCAGTATTATATGAAATGCTGAAAGGTACTCTTTTAGAAGAGGAAGAAAAAAAGGTAAAAGCCAAAAAATTATGAACAACAAATACATATCTATCAACAAGTGAATCTAAAAATTAAGTGAATTAAAAATTTGATCAACAGAATAAACTGGTGAATATAATAGAATCGGGAGCACAGAAAGGGAGTGGACTGATCATTCTCAGGGGGGAAGGGGTGAGGGGTGTACAGGGAGAGACTGGACAAAATCATACACCTATGGATGAGATCAATGGGAGAGAGCTAAGGGAAGAGGGAGGGGTGGGAGCTGGGTGGAGGGGTGCTATGGAGGGGAAAAAAGAAAAACAAATGTAATCATCTGAATAATAAAGATTTAATTAAAAAAAAAAGAAAATGCCAAGACAAGGGAAGGGATCACAAACAAAAGAAATGGAGGAAAAAAACGACTGGATATAGAGTTCAAAACCACGCTTATAAGGTTTTGCAAGAATATGCTAGAAAAGTTGTATAAATTTAGCAAGACCCAAGAGGAGATGAAAAAGGACATACTAGAGACACTGACTGAAATAAAAAATATACAGTGTCCTAACAGTAGACTAGAGAAAGGCAAGTATCAAGTCAAAAATTTGAAATATAAAGAAGCAGAAAACACTCAACTGGAAAAGCAAGAAGAGAAAAGAATCCAAAAATGCGAAGATAATGTAAGGAGCCTCTGGGACAGCTTCAAGCATACCAACATCAGAATTGTGGGAGTGCCAGAAGAGAGAGAGCAAGATACTGAAAACCTATTTAAAGAAATAATGACTGAAAACTTCCCACATCTGGTAAAAGAAATAGACTTACAAGTCCAGGAAGCACACAGAACCCCATGTAAAAGGAATCCAAAGAGGAACACACCAAGACACATCATAATTAAAATACCAAGAGCAAAAGACAAAGAGAGAATATTAAAAGCAGCAAGAGAAAAACAGTTCATTACCTACAAGGGAGCACCCATACGACTCTCAGCTGATTTCTCAACAGAAACCATGCAGGCCAGACGGGAGTGGCAAGAAATATTCAACGTGATG
>PVJN01010406.1:0-27931 GCA_004026805.1 Lasiurus borealis | reverse complement strand
TCATTCAGAATTGAAGGGCAGATAAAGAGCTTCAAAGATAAGAAAAAGCTAAAGGAGTTCATCAACTCCAAACCAGTATTATATGAAATGCTGAAAGGTACTCTTTTAGAAGAGGAAGAAAAAAAGGTAAAAGCCAAAAAATTATGAACAATAAAAACATATCTATCAACAAGTGAATCTAAAAATTAAGTGAATTAAAAATTTGATCAACAGAATAAACTGATGGATATAATAGAATCAGGAGCACAGAAAGGTTGTGGACTGATAATTCTCAGGGGTGTAGGGGTGAGGGATGTACAGGGAGAGACTGGACAAAATCATATACCTATGGATGAGATCAATGGGAGGGAGGGAAGAGTGGGAGCTGGGTGGAGGGGTGCTATGGAGGGGAAAAAAGAGAAAAAAAATGTAATAATCTGAATAATAAAGATTTAATTTTAAAAAAAAAAAGAAAAAGAAATACTGTAGTTGTTGCAATAATATACATCCTGTGACTTCTCTTCCTGATTTGGGAATGGTTCCCAGTTTTTTTAATGTTTTCTGGCCCCTAATGCATTTTTATTTTGTCATTCACTATAACTTTATTTATTGTTTATTGCACATGATTTGATGTCTTTAATTTCTAACCACCAAAGATTCAAAGAACTATTTTTTCCATAGAGTTTAACATTAACATGAATTCATGTATTCATGTGTTTTTATTGTAAACATCTGAATTATTCACATTATCATAGATCCTGAACTCATAAGTGTGGACCATTCATAGGCTGGCAGCAAGCAAGGAAGCCACTCTGCAAGCAACCGATATTCTGAATAAAGAGAAAAGTCATAGTACAACATTTAATATCCAACCTGAGTCACCTCTGAATGTTACATATATTGACTTGTTAATTCATATAGTATTAGGAATTCAACTGCTTGGTTGGTGATGGGGTTGTCCTGGTTTTAGGAGTATTATTCCTGAAATAATTAAGGAAAGGGGGGCTCAATCTTTCTTCTCCCCAGCACCTTCATCTTTCTTCTTGTCTTCAGCTTCTTGGGCATCTTCTCCTTCATCTTCACCTCCTTCTTCCTCCTTTGTGTCCTCAAATTCTTCCTTGGCACCTCTTTCTCTTCTCCTTCCTCTTCCTCAGTCTCTTCCTTCTCCTTCTCCTCCTCTTCAGTTTCTTCTTCAGAGGGGGGGGGTTCATCCTTAGCTTCCTCAGCATTTGCAGCCTCAATAGTCTCCTCCACCTCGATCTGCTCCTCTGGGATGTGGCTGATGTATTAAGAAGAGAAGAAGTGAGCAGATATCAAGTAGGAGCTGGTCTGTAAACCACTGTTGGCAGATTAGCCAAAGACCTGGGAACTCTGGGAGTAGCCATTGGCTATGCTTCCCACGCTGGTGAAACTGAGCTGGGTCTCCTCCCTTTCCAAGAGTTTCCTGTAAGGTGCAATATCAATATCCAAAGCCAACTTCACATTGAGGAGGTCCTAGTATTCTTTTAAATATCATGCCATTTAACTCTTTGTAGTTCTCAGCTTATTTGCTAATTTGTTTATTGTGTTCTACATAGCACTAATGTTTGCGTTCTGCTAATCTTCCAGCTCTTGCAGCTGTTTTTCCAGTCCTTTGTTCATGCTCTGGCATGCTTAGATCTTCAGGGTCTTGGCCTTGAGCAGGCAGCGGCTCTTGGACACCTTGTCCTTGGGGGTGCACACTGCATAGGTGTTCTTGGCAGCACTCTCTATCAGCATGGTGAAGAGGTTCTTGAACCATCCTTCGTCATTCTGCATGTTTTTTGCAGCCAGCTTCTATTACTGGATGCAGATGTCCTTGAGCATGGCAGAGAAGTCTGACTTGGAGAACACATCCATCTCCCATGGATATCTGAGCATACTGAATCTGTGCCTGCAGTTTGGTGATCTCATTACAAAGAGAATTACAGGCCAATATCTCTGAATATAGATGCTAAAATCCTCAAGAAAATATTAACAAATCACAATATATTAAAAAGATCATACACCATGATCAAGTGGAATTTATTCT
Organism: Lasiurus borealis; assembly: GCA_004026805.1. Taxonomy (NCBI): domain Eukaryota; kingdom Metazoa; phylum Chordata; class Mammalia; order Chiroptera; family Vespertilionidae; genus Lasiurus; species Lasiurus borealis. The sequence continues at coordinate 25,902 of PVJN01010406.1, read as the reverse complement.
AGGGATGCCAGGCTAGTACAATATTTTAAATCAATAAACATGATACATCACATAAACAAATTGAAAAAAGAAAAATCACCTGGTTATATCAATAGACACAGAAAAAGCATTTGACAAAATCCAACACCCATTTTTGATAAAAACTCTCAGCAAAGTGGAGATTGAGAAAGCATATCTAAACATGATAAAGGCCATATGTGACAAACCTACAGCTAACATCATTTTCAATGGACAAAAACTAAAACCATTTATCTTAAGAACAAGAACAAGGATGCCCACTTTCACCACTCCTGTTGGACACAGTACTAGAAGTGCTAGTCATAGTGATCTGACAAGAAGAAGAAATAAAAAGCATCCACATTGGAAAAGAAAACATTATAACTATTATTATTCATAGTTGATATGATTTGTACATAGAAAAACTCCATCAAAAAACTAGTAGACTTAATAAATGAATTTGGCAATGTAGCAGAGTCTAGAATTAATACCCAGAAATCTATGGCTTTTTTATCCACCAACTAGATACCCAGTGCATGAATTCATGCACAGGTGGGGTCCAGCCACCCTACAAAGATGAGGGCCAATCAGGGTCAGGCCTGCAGAGGGAGGGGTCATAGGCAGGTGGCTGGCCAGCCATGCCCCCAATCAGGGTGGAGGAGCTCATTGGGAATAGGGCCTTCTGGAGGGAGGCACCACAGGATGTTGGGGGAGAGCACAAGCGAGGCCCCAATCCAGCCAGTTGGCCATTGCAGTGCTCATCAAAGCAACTGGTCATTCCAGTTGTTCTAGTTGTTCTGGTCACTTGACTTATATAGATAGATAGTGAACTCACAGAAAGAGAAACCTCCAAAACAATCTCATATACCATTGTAACAAAAAAAATTAAGATACATAGGAATAAATTTAACTAAGGAGGTAAAAGACCTGTACTTGGAAAACTACAGGACATTGAAAAAATATAGAGATGAAGACATAAACAAATGGAAGAATATACCATGTTCATGATTGGTAGATTCAACATCCTTAAAATGTCCATACTACCCAAAGCAATCTATAGATTCAATGCAATCCCCATTAAGATACCAATGGAATATTTCATATATCTAGAACAAACTCTCCAAAATTCATATAAAATAAAAAAGATCCCAAATAGCCACAACAATACTGAGAAAGAAGAATAAACTTGAAAAGATCACAATACCAGATATCAAGATATATTATAAAGACGCTGCTCTCAAAACTGCCTGTTACTAGCAGAAGAACAGACATACAGACCAATGCAACAGAACAGAGAACCTAAGACATTGACTCAAGCCATTATGTTTCATTATTCTTTGACAAAGGAGGAAAGAGTATACAATAGAGTCAAGATAATTTCTTCAATAAATGGTGTTGGGAAAATTGGACAGATATGTGCAAAAAAAATGAAACTAGACCACCAACTTACACCATACACAAGAATAAACTCAAATGGATAAAGGACTTAAACATAAGACAGGAAATCATAAAAATCTTAGAAGAATCCATAGGCAGCAAAATATCAGATATATCTAGCAATATATTTACCAATACAGCTCCTAGGGCAATGGAAACTAAGAAGAAAATATACAATGGGGACTACATCAAAATAAAAAGCTTCTGCACAGGAAAAAAAAAAAATCAACAAAACAACAAGACAGCCCACTGCATAAGAGAACATATTTATCAATGGTATCTCTGATAAGTGTTTAATCTCCAAAATTTATAAGGAACTTAAACAGCTTAACAAAAGAAAAAAAACAACAACAATCCAATCAAAAAATGGGCAAAGGACCTAAATAGACCTAAACGTCTTTTTCAAAAAAGGACATATAATAGGCCCAGAGACATATGAAATCATTCTCAAAGTCACTAATCATTGGAGAGATGCAAATGAAAAGGACAATGAGGTACCATCTCACACCTGTTGGAATGACTATCTCCATATATAAAAGCCTCAGCCAGTACTTATGATGCACATTGATCATCAGGGGGCAGATGCTCAACACAGGAGCTGTCCATCTAGAGCAACTTTGCAGAGTGCCCTCTTCCACTCTGGGATCCCTTGGGAGATGTCTGACTGCTGGTTTCAGCCAGATCCCCGCAGATCAGGCCTAGGTATCCTACTTGCTGGAGGGACCCCGCTCATGCCACAGATATCCTTTGAGCCCTGGTGCTGCTCCAGGTTTGGTCAATTGGGGAGGGAAAAGGGAGGGAATTTAGCTCCAGGGCATATCTGGCCTGTGTCACTCAGTCCCACCCTGCCAGCCATCTTCTAAATAATTTACTTTCAATGTTCAGGAATTTATGCACCAGGGCTCTAGTTATCGATAAATTAACAAACAACAAGTGCTGGTGAGGAAGTGGAGAAAAATGAAGCCTCTTGCACTACTTGTGGGAATGCAGATTGGTGCAGCCACTGTGAAAAACAGCATGGAGTTTCCTCAAAAAATTAAAAATGGAACTCCCATTTGACCTAGTAATCCCACTTCTAGATATACATCTCAAGAAATCAGAAACACCAATCCAAAAGGATTTATGCACCCTATGTTCATAGCAGCATAATTTACAATAGTTAAGATTTGAAAACAGTCTAAGTGCCAATCAACAGATGAATGGATTAAAAAACTGTGGAACATTTACATAATGGAATACTACATTGCTATAAAAAAGAAGGAATCCTTGCCATTTGCAGCAGCATGGATGGACCTGAAGAACATTATGCTAAGCAAAATAAACCAGTTGAAGAAAGATAAATATCACATGATTTCACTCACTTGTGGAATATAATGTACAACATAAACTGATAAACAAAAATAGAGCCAGAGGAAAAACATATTTTAGAATAACATAGATGTAATCCTGTTATTTGCAGATTTTCAATATTTCCTACAATTTTTGTGATAATAATACCATAACTATACTATGTTAGTACAATTATGGTAATATTATTATACTAGAGGCCCATTGCAGGAAGATTCCTGCAATAGGGCTTCCTGCTGCATGTCTGCTGCCCCACCTGCTTCCCTTCCTTCTCCCCCACCCAGTCTACTTCCCTCCCTTCTCCCCCACCCTGCCTGCTTCCCTTTCTTCTCCATCCACCCTGCCTGCCTCACTCCTTTCTCCACCTCCCCACTTGTTTGCTTCTCCCAGCTTCCCTCCCTTCTGCAGCACTGGCTTCCTTCTATGCTGTCTTCAGTTTTCTCTCTGCAGCAGGATATGTAAATTAACCGCCATCTTGGTTGGGTTAATTTGCATACTTGCTCTCCTTGAATGGTGGGCATGGCTGGTGGGCATGGCTTGTGAGTGTAGCAGAGGTACAGTAAATTTGCATATTACTTTTTATTAGGATTTAAAATATTTTTTCTTGAAATACTAATGTTTTTTGCATATAAATGGCTAATTATTTTGTATCTACAACCTAGTATTAGATTTATTTTGTATATATTTTTTTTAATGAAAATTAAAGAAAAAAAGAAATCCATTAGAGGGCTTAAATACAGCAACAAAAAAAAAAGAAATATTTTTTAAAAATGAACAAACAAAATAGAAACAAGCTCATAGATACGGAGAAAAAACTATTGGTAGCCAGATGAAAGGGGCATAGGAAGCTGGAGGGAAATGATGAGAGGATTAAGTTAAATCAGCAGTTACAAAATAGTCAGGGATATAAAGTACAGCAAGCATGTCGAACTCCCAATTCATGGACTGCATAGGGCCCACAATGAATATTTTGTGATCCAACCAATATAATGGTATGTAAGAAATGTCTTAATAAAAATTTTGTAAGTTAATTTTTACAATATCTTGCTATACGTAATTATTAGTAACGAACTACAACATTCCCTAATAACTGATTACTATAATTGTGTTGCATTCATTTCCCTTATAAGCCTTACACACAGGTGCACCATTTCTTTCCACTAATACCAGCAGCAAATATTTTAGCAGCCAATTGCCATGTCATTAGTTTTGGACTGACTTGTTTGGTATGTGCAACAAGAAATATTTTGCTTTAGGAGAACAAGAAAAATGTGTGTGTGTGCATTACGCTTATTAATTTGTGTAGTCATTTAGTGTCTGGTAAGTTAATGTTCAAGAAAAAATACTAATTTTTTATTAAAATGTTTTATTATTTTAAATTAATGATTACTCATTTATGTCAGTCCTTTGTATTCAGCATGTCTCTGTTGAAATACACCCATGTTTCTATGAAAATTGAAGCTTTCTTTTTGCAGCCCACATAAACGTAAACCTGTTTATTTGGCCCATGTTAGTCTTTGAGTTTGACATGCTTGAAGTACAGCATAGGGAATTTAGTCAATATTCTATATATATAAAAGCTTAAGTGACCGGAACAACCAGAATGACCAGTCAACCAATTGCTCTATCACACCTCACCATCGGGGGGCAGACGCTTAACACAGGAGCTGCTCCCTGGTGGTCAGTGCACTCCCACAGTCAACCTTCCACAGCTGACCAACCTCCCAGGGTTCCTCCCTCCCACCAGCCAGCCTCCCAATAGGCCTTGATTTCTGGCAAGGCTGAGAGATCCCATACACTCACAAATTCATGCACTGGGACCCTAGTATTGTAATAATGTTATTACAATATTGAATTTTCGGTGGGTCACTTTATAAATTATATAAATGTCTACTCTCTATACTGTATATTTAAAACTGATATAATATTGAATGTCAACTGTAATTTAAAAATGTTTTAATTATAATTTTAAAAAATCAAACATGTTTAACAAGTAAAAAAAACAACACTGAAATGTACACTTTAAAATATATCGGAATAGAATGTGAATTGTATCTCAATAAAAGGAGAAATACAGTAGTAAGTATTGTTATAAACATCATGTATTATTATGTACTAATAATACATTAGTATTAGAATTTTTTTGTTGTTAATTTTCACCTGAAGATATTTTTTGCCATTGATTTACAGAGGGATCCAGGGAAGTGGAGAGAGAAAGAGAGAGAAGAAGAAGAGAGAGGAAGAGAGAGAGAAACATCTATGTGAGAGAGACATATTGATTGGTTGCCTCCTTCATGTGCCCTGACCAGGACCAGGGATAGGACCTGCAACGCTGGTACATGCCCTTGACCAGGAATTGAATCCCAATCTTAGGTCTACAGGCTGGCATGCTAGCCACTGAGCAGCACTGGCCAGGGTTTGCTTTTCTTTAAGGATAGATCCCAAAATATGGGATTGTTGTGATAGAGTTTGTGAGTTTTCCCCTAATTTTAGATATTGCCAAGTTGTTTTTCAAAAGTGGTGCACTAATTTACACTCTGAGCATCAATGTATTACAGAGTTTATTTCTGTGAGTTCTAATATGTCTCACTCTTTCAATGTTTGACAAGCTTATGGATCAAAAAAAATCATTATTTAAACTACATTTTCCTATTTTATTGATTGCACTGGATTTCTCTAACATGACTTGCCAAACTGTGTTGCCTATTTTTCTATTGGGTAGTTTGTCTTAACAATTTTTAAGAATTATTTGTACATTCGCTATATTATCATTTTATCTATATTATGCATTACAGATTTTACCCCCCTTTTATTTATGTCTGTATTTTTAAATGTCAATGCATATCATTGAAATATAGTTTGAATAATTTGTAAAAGCAAGAAATAAGCTATACTATTTCATACCTCCTCTTTCTTTAAACTTCTGTGCCTTCCCATCTCTTTATTCTCATTCTAAAAGTAGAAACCACCCAAAAGACAGTCCTCATCCCACTAACAAACACACCAACTTGCTTTAATCTGCACCTATACATGCTGGGCCTTCAGTTCTCAGAGTGGCTAATCAGTCTCTTGGGATCCAAGAACCCTCCACCTCCTTGCATAACTACTGAAAATTTACACTCAAATTTTTGGCTTTGTAACATCACTTACTATGACAGGAACTTAGTAGGAGTCAAGAAATGCTAGTTGAATTAACAGGTTTGGGTCAAGCCAGGTTAAGGGCTGCTCAAAGATAAGTCTACTTCTTGAAGTTAGTGGGACTATACTTGACCTGTTCTCATCAAAGTCCTAGATCTTTGTTTTCACATTTTGTCTGGGGAACTCTTCACACTTAAAACTTTTGTTGCTGTAAATAAAGTCCCTCCTCCCTTATTTTTATACTAAATATCCTGTTCAGTACCAATTGGTTTGATGTTGAATTCCTTGGATTTTCTATGCATACAAGTATTTCCTTTATAAATAAAAGTAATTCTACTTTTTATTAGTAGATCTTTAAAAGTACTGAATAATAGAAATTATAGAAGATATTTCTACCTAATTTCTGATTCTAAGAGAGATAATCTTAATATTTCACAATGTAAGTAACTTTTTAAATTTTTATCAGAGGATATGTTTTTTAATTGATTATTAGAGAGATGTGGGGGGAGAGAAACATAGATTGGCTACCGCACCCCCCACATGCACCCTGACTGGGATGAACGCAAAATCAAGGTGTGTTCCTGACTGGGAATTGAACTCACAACCTTTTGGTGCACAGGATGACACTATAACCAACTGAGGCCCCTGACACAATGTAAGTAATTTTGTTTTTTTATTATTTTTAAGATTTTTTTATATATATTTTATCGACTTTTTACAGAGAGGAAGGGAGAGGGATAGAGAGTTAGAAACATCGATAAGAGAGAGACATCGATCAGTCGCCTCCTGCACATCCCCCACTGGGGATGTGCCAGCAATCAAGGTACATACCCTTGACCTGAATCGAACCCGGGACCCCTCAGGCCGCAGGCTGACACTCTATCCCCTGAGCCAAACGGGTTTCGGCATGTAAATAATTTTAATGATAGCTTTAGGCAAAGGAAACTTGAGTTTTCAAGAATATATGAAGATTTTGGCAAGTATGATGAAAGATTAATAAGAACACAGAAGTACTGAAAATTGAATTTATATATAAAAATTCACACATGTTCATCTTAACCCTACTAATTTAGAACATTCTATAAATCTAATACATGAATGCACATTCCATTAGACATCTATATAACAGTCATTTTCACATGCTATGTAGCCCCTGGAAAATCATATAACTTGTGTGTGAGAACAATAGTGAAAAGAGTAAATATTATCTTAATATTTTATTGTGAAAATTAGTGGCCCTTGCACAAAATTCATGCATGAGGGTGGGATGAGGGTGGGGTTTGTCCCTCAGCCCGACCAACCTGCACTCTCTCCAATCTGGGACCCCTTGACAGATTGGGTCAAACATCCCTCTTGCAATCTGGGACTGCTGGCTCCTAACTGCTCACCTGCCTGCATGCTTGATTTCCCCTAACCACTCTGCCTGCTGGCCTGCTCACCCCTAATTGCCCCCCCCACCAGTCTGATCACCCACAACTGCTGTCACATCCTGGCCTGATCACCCATAACTACCCTCCCCTCTTGGCCCCTAACCACCTCTACCTTGGCCTTGCCACCAGGGCTTTGTCCAGAAGAACATCTGGAAGGTTTCCTGGGAAGCATCCCAGTCTAATTAGCATATTACCCTTTTATTAGTATAGATAGAGGCCTGGTGCATGGGTGGGGAATGGCTAGTTTGCCTTTAAGAGTGTCCTGTGCCGAAACTGGTTTGGCTCAGTGGATAGAGCGTCAGCCTGGGGACTGAAAGGTCCCGGGTTCGATTCCGGTCAAGGGCATATACATTGGTTGCGGGCACATCCCCAATAGGGGGTGTGCAGGAGGCGGCTGATCGATGTCTCTCTCTCATTGATGTTTCTGGCTTTCTATTCCTTTCCATTCCTCTCTGTGAAAAATCAATAAAATATATTAAAAAAAAAAAAAAAAAAAAAAAAAGAGTGTCCTGAATCAGGGTGGAGGTTCCTTTGGGCAAGGGGCCTGTAGTGGTTTGCAGGCCAGCCACTCCCTCATGGGGTGAGGGTCCCTGCTGTGGGGGGCATGGCCAGCTTGGGTGAGGGGATAAGGACTATTTTCAGGCTGGCCTCACCCCCTTCAGGATGGAAGTCTCACTGGGTAAGGGGCTAATAGCTGTTTGCAGGCTGGCCACAACCCCCAGTGGAGACCCTCACCCCATGGGGGCATGGCCAGTTTGAGTAAGGGGCTGAGGGCCATTTGCAGACCCCTTGCTTGGCAGCTAACCTGGGCAATGACAACCCAAGCTTTCCATGTACCCATACCCAGGCCGGCTCCATGGCCACTGACCACAGTCCCCTCCTTCAGCAGCAGTCTGGTGGGCAGGGGCAACCCAAGCCTTCCAGGCACCCTGGCTGGCTCCGTGTCCACCACCCACAGGCCCTTCCTTTGGTGCCCTCCTGGGCTGGCTCCATGTTCTCCATTCACAGGCCCCACATATGGTGGCTGGCCCAGGCGGACAGGAAGCTTGGCTTCCTCCATTGCCAGGGGTGACCCAAGCCTCCCACTCACTCTGGCTGGCTCTGTGGCCACTGCCATCTTTGTCCCACTAATTTGCATACTCATTCCTGATTGGCTAATGGGCATCATGAAGTGACAGTCAATTTACATATTTCTCTTTTATTTCTGTAGATAGTTTTGACTTTGCAGACCCTTTCACAAAAGGTTGCAAAGAACTCAGAGGTTATCAGAACACATTTTTAGAACCACTATATAGATGACCTCTTCAGTCATAAACTCAATCCCCAGCCCTAGTCTGGGTGGGTGTGGAAGCCAATCAATCCATGTGTCTCTCTCAAATGGATGCTTCTCTCTCTGTCTCTACCCCTCCCTTTCACTCTCCCTAAAAAAAAAAAAAAAAAAAAAAAGCCCTAACCGGTTTGGCTCAGTGGATAGGATGTTGGTCTGCAGACTGAAGGGTCCCAGGTTCGATTCCAGTCAAAGGCATGTACCTTGGTTGCAGGCACATCCCCAGTAGGGGGTGAGCAGGAGACAGCTGATCAGTGTTTCTCTCTCATCAATGTTTCTAATTCTCTATCTCTCTCCTTTCCACTCTGTAAAAAAAAAAAAAGAAATCAATAAAACATATTTTTAAAAAATTATTTAAAAAGTATCCTCAGTGATGATTAATAGCAACATCAAAAAAGAAAACAATAAACAATTGGTATTGAGTACTACATCTCCTTCCTTACCCTTTAAACATGGTGGTCTGAGGATAAGGCCCAGCACATGACATCAGCCCATGCTTCATCTGTTCAATAATGACTTGAATGGAACTGGCAGTGAAAGCAGTAGTGATGCATCACTTCATGAATCACAGGCTTGGTTGGAGATATTAGCATTTACTCACACATACTTTGTATTCAGTATTGATTTGAGCCACAAGGTGACAGTGACTGCCATCTGACCCTTTATGTTTAGGAACTATTTGCCTTTTTGTTTCATGAGGAGCTTTCTACCTGTATCACTTTGCTAGAGCTACCATAACACAATGCCACACACTGGGTGGCATAAATAACAGTCCTCTGAGTTCTAGATGCCAAAAGTCCCATCTCCAAGTGTCAACAAGGCCATTTTCTCTGAGACTTTTCTCCTCATGTGTGGATGGTGTCTTCTCCCTGTGAGTTGACAGGGTCTTCCCACTGTGCCAGTGTCCTGATCTCCTCTTCTCTCTTAAGGACACCAGTCATATTGGATTAGGGACCATGGAATTACCTCATTTTACCTTAATCACCACCTTTTTAATTTTATAAAACTTACTAGGGTGATATTGGTTAAATTTATAGGTTTCAAGTATACATCTCTGTAATATATTACTGTCTCCTTCCCTCTTATTTATTTGACCTCATTTACCCTTTACTACCTGGTCCCCAACCACCATCCCTCTGGTAACCACCATACTGTTGTCTATGCCTATGAGTTTTGTTTGTTTATATTGTTTGTATGTTTGCTTTCTGTTTTATATTCCACACTATAGGCCCAGTGCATGAAATTCATGCATTGAGTGGGAGGCAGGGCGAGGGGGGGGGGGGTTGTACCTCAGCCTAGCCTGCACCCTCTCCAATCTGGGACCATTTGGGGGATGTCTGACTGCTTGTTTAGGCCCAAAGGACATCCCTCTCACAATTCAGGACTGCTAAAACTCAATCACTCGCCTGCCTGATTGCCCCAACTGCTTCTGCCTTCCGGCCTGATCACCCCTAACCACTCCCCTATCAGCTTAACTGCCCCTCTTCTAGTCCGATTGCCCCAACTGCCCTCCCCTGCTGGCCCGGGTGCCCCTAACTCTCCTTCTCTGCCAGCTTGGTTGCCCCCAGCTGCCTTCCCCTGCAGGCCCAGTCCCCCCAACTGCCTTTCCCTGCAAGCCCAGTCCCCCCAACTCTCCTCCCCTGCAGGCCCATTCGCCTCTAATTGCCCTCCCCTGCCATCCTGGTCACCCCTAACTGCCCTCCCCTGGTGGCCTGATCATCCACAACTGCCTTCCCCTGATGGCCATTTGTGGAGGCCATCTTGTGACCAGATGGGGGTGGCTATCATGTGCAAGGACATGATAGTCTATTTGGAATTACCTCTTTATTATATAGGATGAGTAAAATCATATGGTTTTTGACCTTTTCTGATTTATTTTGTTCAGCATGACAGACTCAAGATCCATCCATGTTGTCGAAAGTGGTCATATGTGATCTTTCTTATGGCTGAGTAGTATTCCACTGTGTAATTTTCCAATTTAAAGGACCCATCTCTGGCTCACTGATGTGGCCAGGATGTCACGTCCAATTCTGGGTCAGGGCAGTTGCCTGGGTTGTGAAAATCCCCAGAAGGGGGTGTGCAGGCAACCTATCAGTGATTCTCATAATCGATGTTTATATCCCTCGCTCCCTTTCCCTTCTTTTAAATCAATAAAAATAAATGAATGAATGAATGAATGAATAAATAAATATCCCATCTCCATAAACAGTCCCTCTGAGGTACTGGGAATTAGGACTCCAACATATGAATTGGAGTTGACATGATTCAATTTAGACCACTGTTTTCTCCTGCTATCCCTTTGGGATCTCTTGAATGCTTCCAGTGTAAACAGGTCTACATTGCTCACCTCAGAGTCCACAGTGCTCAGTAAAGGTGTCTGACATGGAGAAATGGTTCAACAAATATTTGTTGAAAAATACAAAAATTTTACAATATTCACTTGTAAGCCAGCAGCATCACACACATAAAAGATAGCAAAACCTAAAAATCTAATCTTGAAGTGACTCAGTTCTATAATCTCTCAATATAAAAGCCCAGAGACTGTTATGGTGGAACAACTGGAAGGACCAAAATGACCCGTTGCTATGATGCGCCTTTGTGGGAGCCCCTTTCCACGTCCCGCGTGGTTCAGGGTTCGGATTCTGAAGAAGGCTGCACGCAAACGAAAAGAGAGACTAGAAAATATTCATTTGGTGATATTGGGGGGCCAGGTGGGAGCCTTTCTCTAGTGCAGTGGTTCTCAACCTGTGGGTTGCAACCCCTTTGGGGGTCGAACGACCCTTTTACAGGGGTCGCCTAAGACTATTGGAAAACACCTATTTCCCATGGTCTTAGGAACCAACACACCGCTCCTCGGTGTAGCAAAATGTAGCAATGTAGTTTACTGTTGTGATATTAAGACTGTTACCCATGCTACACCACGATTCAAGACAAAATTTCATTAAATACAAATAGTAATTAGAAATAAATATTTCACAATATATAATTACATATTGTTTTGTGATTAATCACTATGCTTTAATTATGTTCAGTTTGTAACAATGAAAATACATCCTGCATATAAGATATTTACATTACAGTTCATAACAGTAGCAAAATTACAGTTATGAAGTAGCAATGGAAATAATTTTATGGTTGGGGTCACCACCACATGAGGAGCTGTCTTAAAGGGTGCGGCATTAGGAAAGTTGAGAACCACTGATCTAGAGGCTGCCCAATGGTTACCTCTCTGACATCTAGAACACCGAGAGCTTGGATCTCAGAGACTGAGTGTTTACACCTCTCCCTAGAGTGCTACCTTGTGTCCTTCTTAGAGGCCAAAACCTTCACAACATTTAAAATATAGTTATTAATTCTTATTTGATAAAAGTTTTCCATGCAATTTCAACTATATTAGATCAGTTAAATTTAAAAAGATTTCCTTTAAGAAGAGAGAACAAATTTCTTGTATTACTCCGGGCCCATGGAGCTTTCCAAGAATCATGCCTTGAAATTTTAACATGGAAAAAACCATCAAATATATATATTCATATATGATTTAAAGATTATAATACTCTATAATTATCTTAAGATTTCAATTATATCTTTAAACTTTTTATATTAAAATTTTTAGTTGGGAATCACAGAATTAATCCTTTTTTATTAGAACAATAAACAACGCATTTTGAATTCTTAATTATTAGAGAAATTTTATTTTCTCCCAATTTAATTTGCATTTAGCTGAAAACATTGATTAATAACACAATATCTTCTCCTTTTGGTTCCTTTATGCCATTTTTCTTAAAAAGTAAAGAGCAGTTCTGGGTTTTTCTTTTTCTGCAGCTTTTGGGGAGAGATTCCAGCTTAAAACCCTGTCTAATATGTCCAAAAAGGTGGACAACTGCGCGCATTTCTTTTTAAGCCAGGCAGGCTTCTCTCCTCACGAGTACAGAAATTCCAGACACATCTCTAAACTTTTTAAAAACTTTTTCATGGAGAGAAAGGAGACTTTAGATCAGTATACTGGGAGAGTGGGCTTTCATATTGGATCACCACGTGTCTCTCGCTTCCCCCACATCTTGCTTACTTCAGGGGAAAGCATCAGTAACAGATCTGGCCAAATTTCTTTCCTTGCTTAAAAGATAAAGACAGAGCTTAAATTTTTTCTTTCTTTTTTGCTTTCCGAAGTAATAACTAGCACCTAATTTGGCCAAGATTTGCATTTCCCTGAGAGTTCTTCTGTAATTTTTAAATGAAACCTTAACTAATCTCATTGCAGGAAAGCAGAGAGCCTTGCCCTCTCCTGCCACCTTTGAATTTCTCCACACCAGAGGTGGTTTCAACAGTGGAGTTTCACTAATTACAGATTTCAGATTCCAAATATAAACCAAGATTTTAATTTAACAAGAAACCACATTATTTAAGCATGCAAACAAAAAGTCTATAATAAAGTTTACTTTATATTTATAACCCAATCCTTCCCCATTAGCCTGGCTGAAAAAGACATTCCCACGCCACTTACAGATCGAGACTCTGCAGTTAATCCGTGGGCTTTTCGTACATTAATTCCCCTCACCTTTTCCTAGTTGAATCTTCCCTCACCATTTTCCTTGGTGAATTTTTCTTCCTTTGCTCTTAGGCGAATAATACCTTCTCCTTCAGACGTCCCGCGGTCAGGCACCAGATGTGGGAGCCCTTTTCCACGTCCCGCGTAGTTCAGGGTTCCCAGTTCAGGGTTCGGGTTCTGAAGGAGGCCGCACACAAAAGAAATGACAGACTAGAAAATATTAATTTGGCGATATTGGGGGGCCAGGCAGGAGCCTTCCTCTAGTGCAGCGGTTCTCAACCTGTGGGACGTGACCTCTTTGGGGGTCGAACGACCCTTTCACAGGGGTCGCCTAAGACCATTGGAAAATGCAGATATTTACATCACGATGCATAACAGTGGCAAAATTTCATGGTTGGGGGTCACCACCACATGAGGAACTGTATGCAAGGGTCTCGGCCTTAGGAAGGTTGAGAACCACCGCTCCAGTGGAAAGGACTACCACCTTTCTTTTGGCCTTGCCATCCCTTTTATTTAGGTTTGGGATACACCCTCTGCCCTAAAGCAGGCAATTCCAGTAATAAGTAGATTATCTTTATCAGTCAGGATTTACATGATTATTTCATGGGAAAGTTCATTGTCTCAATTAGATAGGGAGTGGCTGGCTTTGACTTTTCAAAGCTTCAAAGTTGACCAGCCTTCTGGGTTCCTCATCCACTTTCTATTAGTGAGACAATTATTGGTTTTCGGCACGCACTGACCACAAGAGGGCAGAAACTCAACACAGGAGCTGCCTCCTGGTGATCAGTGTGCTCCCATAGCTGGAGCGCCACTCAGCCAGAATCTGGGGTCATTGCTGGCAAGCTCAGCAGCAGTGGCAGGAGCCTCTCCTGCATTCAGGGCAGCAAGCCAAGTGGTAAGAAGTGAGAAGGGGGGCAGTTAGGAGTGAGGTGGCCTGGATTGGGAGAGGGCACAGACCGGGCTGAGGGACCCATCTCCCCTCCCCGTGCAAAAATTTTGCGCATTGGGCCTCTAGTATCATAATAACAATCACTTATTCTCATACAAAACACCCCAAATCATTAGAAACTGTTATTTTCTTGCTGGTAACAAAATTATTTTATAAACTTAATTAATGTCTTTAGTCTTATTTTTTTAATGAATGAACTAAATAGCCTTTAAAGTATAATTTTCAGAATGAGGGTTAGGACCAATTTCCAATGTTTAGTAAAGTTTATTTTCAATGATGCCTTACATGGGATTAAGTCATCTATATTGACAAGTAATTTTGCATGTAAGTACACACTTCATTAATTCAAAGCATATGCAGATTAAAAGAAAATTTTTTTTGTTAAAAATTTATTTACATTTGATTCAATTTCAAGTGTAACTGAACTCCTTTCAAGTGAATGTGTTTAAATCAGGAAATTAAGCAAATCTGGTGGATTTTTTTCTCTCTTTCCCTCTCTCTAGGAAGAGAAAATAACCTTGCCTCGGCATCCGGACCAACACTTAAATTGTCTGTTCTGAGAACTCACAGCATGTACATGAGCATCTGAAGTTGCATGACCCTTGATCTAAACTGAAAGTCATCCTCACACTGTGTATGAAAAATGATTCATCAAAAGGAAAAGTACTGCAACATGTAGCCAACTTCTTCAGGTCATGGAAAAAAATTTTCTTAAAAAGAACTTGTTCTGAATTCCACAAAATTGGCTGGAAGCTGAAAAATGCAGGATTTTTCTCTGCTAATGCTTTCATCTCCTTAAACAGCGTAGAGCCTTGAAATCTCTCCACCAGGAGCCTCAGAAACAGAAACAACAGTCTCATGCTGGCCTCATGGGTCATTGCTGCTGCTGCACGGAGAGCTAGCAATCTCCTGAGCCACAGTCCGGGAAAGGCATAATCTTAGAAAATGCAAACAACCTGCAGACCCACTGACCTACAGATAACCTATTCAGCAACAATGAAGTATGAAAAAAAGATTACACTTGGAAAAGTAAAGAGAAAAGGAAGCTTTAAAAAAAAATGCTTCCATATTCAAGGCAATTTCAGAAGATTTCTGCCTTAAAGGGTCTGCTCTGAGTTGGAAGCCTTGTTTAGGGAATTTTCCCAGAGTAAATAAGTAGCTGTGGAGTGAGGGTTTGCACTGTGGCTGTGAAGGAAGGAAGCAGTATGGGCCCAGCTCAGCACCATATGGGCCGGGAGTTCAGCGTCACTTGAACCGTCAGCACAGCACACAGATGGGCAGCCACTTTAGTGTCAACTGAAGCTCTCAGAAGCTCCTTGTGATGCTGTTTGCTAAGTGCACATCCCCTATAAAAAAAAATAATAACAACTCTATGAAAACTACTAAGCAGCCTACAGATTTCCCAAGCTAAGACATGTTCTTAGAGAAAGAAGATAACAGTACCTACTATGTGCAGACCACAGAGGCCCAGGTCCTGGCAAAAGAGGAGATTCAACTATATCTGGAATTCTAGAATCCTCATCTGCTTTAGGGAAACACCAATGGCCAGATGACCATTCATCTGAATTTCATTCAAAACAAAAAGTATTTGAAAAATTTATTTTCACATTCAAATTGTGATAACCTATTAAACCAGGAAACCTTTGATCTTTGTTTGTTTGGGTTCTTTTTCCCCCCTCTGTGACCCTGAACAGAGGAAATTCTTTTTAAAATAAGGAATTTAGCAGACTTTCATCAAAGCATTTAAAAAAAAAAAAAAGTGAGGAGGGCAGTTCTAGACCTCAGAATAACAACTTCTAAGAACCAGTGTCCTCTCTAGTTCAAAATGGAAAACAAAAATGGTGTAGGCTTTTTACAGGCAAGCATTTTTCAGTAAACATTAAGGACATTGAGGGAACAGAGCAGACAATGTATGAACAAGCAATGGTTGCATTATTAGGAGCCCAATACAGCAGGACAAGAGATAGAGCAGCTTCCTCCATCAGTCCCTTGTATGGAAATCCATCACTATTGACCCCACTCCTCATCAGGTGTGCATCTCTGGAGGAACATGACGCAGCCCAGCAGCCAACAAAGAACAACCCAATGCACTGGGACCGTCATTGAGTAGGAACAGGGCTCAGGTGCCTGTCACCTCCTCTTCTACTGTGGGGAATGGGACTCAAAACCAGCCTACTCATCCACACCTTATAAAGCTATGATCTGACTGCAGTCTGTAAAGGATGGACCCTTAGACATACATTTTCTATTTTCAATGGAAGATAAAAGACCATTTTATAATCCAGAAATTGCAAAACAAAGACTTTTTAAATAACATTTTAAGTGAGAAACATTATCAACTTGGTTAGGAAAAGAAAGGAGAACTTATGCTCACTTGGCAATAAATCAGTATTTATATTCTAAGTGATCTATGTGTAATTGTTGGACATTTTGTGATCAACACCTCATAAATATCAACAAAAATTACTTTTATAAACTCCAATCCATCATGCCAACCTTTGCCTGTATGGTTAAAAAGCCAAGTGAGATGATAGAGAATCCGATCTCTATGCCCTCTGTGCTCTCATCACCTTCAATTCAAAGATGAGGTTTCTTCTACACATAGGAAAATTATTAGTTTTCAAGACTAGTCTCTTTGAAACCTTTTCAACCTCACAAAAAAGACACATAAATACTAAGAATTAATACCCCACCACTAATTTTCAACCCTTCCTCCACCTACCTTTCAACTTACATTTTCTTCACCCATTCAAATAAAATGTCCCAGGCTGGGGACAAGGAGCCAGAGGGAAGATAGAAGTCACCAGGCTTTGTTGGATATCAAAGAAACTGGTTCTTCCTCTGTCGCTCTGTTAGATTAGGATTGCACAGCTTCCTCTAAAACAATGCCTTGCACCCACTAAATGGAAGACATGCATCTAAACCAGGTGTTTTGTAATCCAATTGTATCTCATTCTAATAATTCTGGGGAGTTGGGGGAGGAAATATCTTGAACTATGAAAAAGAGGCCTCACTGAAGACAGAGAACAACTGGAGAACGTTTTATAGTAAGGTTTATAATAAAACCTTGGGCAAGGAAGGCTCCCTGTGGAGCCTCAGGGTGTGCCTCTGATGCAAGTGCTGGCTAATTTGCTGTTTAAATGCCATAGTCCTAGGATGTCAGAATTCATTATGCACACAGGAACTGGTTACTGCCTCATAAATTTATAGACAAGGAAATTGTTGGTGAAAAAGTAGTTTCCAAAGCTAAAATACAATTACTCATTCGTCAGCTCCCAAAGACCACCAAGTCCATCTCCAAGGATTTCTCTGGCTAAAATAAAAGTTTTGTGTCCTGAGTAATAACAAACTTCTTGCCTTGTTTCCATGTTGGATATTTCCGCCAAAACTGGGCCACAGTGAGGTCAGAGTGTGTATCTCTAGGCACGTTCCAGTGCCTGCAGTCAGTGGACACTAGGACACAGCGAAGGTGAGCAAAGAGAAAGAAGGAGAGAGGATGAGAAGAAAGGGGATGAGAAACAGAAAGCACAACATTACATTCTCTTAGCATGGGAGTGGGGTGCAGACACCCTCTATAAAATCCAATTCTCTTAAAATTTGGTTTAGACTGACAATATTTACTTGTTCCAAATATATGCTAAATGCTATACTGTTGCTAGAAACATAGCACCCAATAGTGTGCCTAATACATGGAATGCACTCAAAAATATTTGCTGAGTGGTGAGCAAGGTAAGGTATATGTCTTTCTCATTCTCCAGCCTAGAGTAAAGGTGATCAAGCCAAAATGCCAATCTTCTGAGAGAAAATGTGTGTGTCCAGTCCAGTGAAGAAACTACCTTACTGCAAGAGTTTTGGGAAGTGTCCCTAGTCCATCAAAATTATTTCCCACTTCCTAAATTAACACCCTATTGCTGAATCCTTTCATGAGAAGCTGCCTCCTTCATATTCAGCATACATTTCTGATTCTTTGCATCAGAAAATAAGGAAGTATTCTTAAAATACTAAAGACTATATTTATCTTAAACTCAAGGCCAATATAATACTTAGTGATGAAACACTAGAAACATTCTCATTAAATCAAAGGGAAAATAAAATACCCACTACAACCAATATCATTTACCATTGTCTAGACTTTCGAGCCAATGCAATAAAACATGACACAAAAATAAGAGGTACAATGTTTGGCAGCATTTCCCAAAAACATCATCCTTGAAACATAACTCTCCTGGAATGTTAAACAAAGTTAAACAGTTTCTTTGCAGTAAGACTTCCCAAAGCCTTAAATATCCTGGCTCTTACTATGAGTCTCCAAGAGGGAATACATTCAGCACTTCCCAACATTTTAAATTTTGCATTGTTTGTTTGTTTTCTCAGAGACTTTGAGAAGTATTGTATTCCATGAAATACTCTTTGGGAAACTTACACTATATTTGCTCCTGTCAGATTTTTAATTTACCTATTTAGTCAAATATATCCATCTTATGAAAACTAGAACAGTAGTTAAGAATTACTTTAGCAGGGGCCTGTTTTCTCAATGGGTTAGAGTGTTAGCCTGCACACCAAAAGTTCACAGGTTAGATTCCCATGTCAAAGACACATACCTGGGTCACAGGTTCCATCCCTACTGTGCCAGGGGAATGCAGGGAGCAATCAACCATGTGTCTCTCTCACAGATGTTTCTCTATCTTTTTTTCTCTCTCTCTCTTCCCTTCCTCTACCCCTCATTTCCTTCCACTCTCCTCCCCCCCAAAAAAAAATCAATGGAAAATATAAAAATTAAATTTAAAAAAAGAATGAGAACTTTAGAGTCAGAAAAACCCCCTCAGTTTGAATCCTGTATCAGCTACTAAAGAACAGAGCTTCTATTTTCTCCTCTATAAAATGGAGACCATGATGTCTACCTTACAAAGTATTGTACATATTAAATAGGTAATACATATAAAGTTGCATATCTTCAGACATATTTAAAAATTAAAACAACCATGAGATATAACCTCCACTATGGATTAATCAAGCTGGGAAAAACAGAGTGAGATGGCCCTCTCTCACAGCTACTGAAGTTTTTAGAGATAGTAACTGGATAGCTTAATCAGGGCTTAAAGGCATTTTTATCTTTTTTTTTTAAATATGTTTTACTGATTTTTAGAGGGAGAGAAACAGAGATTGATAGAGAGAGAAACATCAGTGAGAGAGAAACATAATTGATCAGCTGCCTCTTGCATACCCCCTACTGGGGATTGAACCCACAACCTGGGCATGTGCCCTGACTGGAAATTGAACCATGACCTCTTGGTTCCTGGGTTAATGCTCAACTACTAAGCCATACCAGCCATATCATTCATGTCTTTTGATTCAGTACTTTTCACTTCTAGGAAAAAAAAATTATGATAAAGACGTTTTTGAAGTTTTTTTACAGTAATAAAATTTTGGAAAGGATATAAAGGTGCTAGTGAAATAACTCACATTACAGGGATTAATATTTGTCACTTGGCTATCCCTTTGGGGTATTTCCTACAATATACAGTCTTTTTGGGAGGAAGTGCCTGTCAACTCAGAAATGGGGGAAGCCAAAACCTCTCTTCTCCCCAGCATGTCTGGGGGCAGAAATCTGAAACAAACCTATCTAATCATCCTCTCTCTCCAGATTTTGTATCTTGTGCTGGTGAAGAATTATAAGTTTATAAATTATAAACCCACCTTAGCTATATCCTGGAGTGTGGGAGTGTATGTGCATGCATGTGTGTGTATAATGTTTTCTTAAGTCTTATCAAAGGTGTGTCTATTTGATTATTATTTTTAAAGAAAGGTCTTTTGGTTCTTTAAATTGTCTAAAACTTACAGAGGAAAACTGTCCGTTTCACTGATATGTGTCATTATCTTTATGATTTTCTTCCTTATCAAATGCAGAAGATATTTGCCATGTGCCCTCTCATCCAAAGTCTCCCTAATTTCCCACACAATGCATTTTGTCTCCCAGTGTGAAAGCCAGAATTTATAATCCCAGCTTCCTCAGAGCTAAATTTTACATCTGCTACTTAGACTCTGCCAATCAGATCTACCCATGTGAGACTTCTGTTTGAGAGAGAACTTGAGGAATCAGGTATCAGGCATAGAATGTAGATACTCATTTTTGGCCAGGTGACCTGGCAAGAAGATTCTGACATGTAAGGTTGACATTAGTGGTGTCCAGTGGTGGTGGCAATATAAGAAGGTCTTTTAGCAGCTGTTTTTGTGGTGTGATTTGATGTTGCTGTGGTAATGCATTCTCCAAAATGGACTCTTCAACCCTCCAAACCAAGAGAGTCTTTAAATATCCTATCTAATAAAGAGAGAATATGCTAATTGACCCTCATGCCATTGCAAAGATGGTGGCATCTATAGCCAATAAGGAGGGAATATGCTAATTGACTGCCATACCTTCAAAGATGGCAGCACCCACAGCCACAAGATGGTGGCACCCAGTCCCCTCAACCCTGCAGAATGGCAGGTTCCTGGTGGCACATTGCCTTTCCCTGATCGCCAGGTCATCTCCCGCTCCTGGGGGCTCTCAGACTGTGAGGGAGGGTAAGCCAGTCTGAGGGATTTCCCCTCCAGTGCATGAATTTTCATGCACCAGGCCTCTAGTTTTTAATAAATGCATTTTTTGCTGAATCTAGCCAGTGTGGGCTTTGTTGTTTATAAGTAAGAATTCAGACCAAGTCATTGTTTCTCTGAATTATCCCAGTACGTACTCTCAGTTTCTTTAGTTGAAATCTTAATTTATTTGCTCTAATCTTTCTTAATTTTTTATCATTGGTTTCAAAGCTATAACTTTCCCTGTAAGCAATGTTTTAGCTTCACTCTGACATGAAATGCTTTTCCTGTCACCAGCTCTCAGCATTTCATTATTTCCCTTTTGAAAAGCTTTGTGAATCAATCATTATATAATACATTTTTAATGTTCACAAACATGTTTTCAAGCTATCTATTTTAAGTCCTAGTTGTAAACACCTAAATAGATTGGATTGTAGTGAATGAATGTAGTTCATATGATGTTAACTCTTCAGAATTTACTGAGATTTCCTTTGTAGCATAGATTATGGTCAATTTTTGTGACTCTTCTTTATGTGATCAAAATGTATATTACATTCTGCCCAGATGCTATGACTCAGCTTTTGAATGTCAATCCTTAATCCATGCACTATAAATGAAGTCAATGGTTCCATTCCTGGTCAGGAAACAAGCAGGGGTTGCAGGATTGGCTGGATCCCTAATAGGAGGAGTGCCGCAGGTAGTCTATCCATGTTTCTCTCTCATGAATTTTTCTATCACTCTCCATCTCTCTCTTTCTCTAAAAGTCAATGAAAACATATAAAAATATATATCTATACTGTATTTATTTCCAGTGGTTTCCAAATGGAGTTCAGCTGACAGGCTACATCAGAATCATTATATAAAAACAGAGTGCCACAATTCTCAGTGGTGGCCAGCAGGACTGGAGTGAGAGAAAGAGTGTGAGTGAGAAAGGGAGTGAGAGGGGAGTGTGTGGATGTGCTTAGTGTGTGTGTGTGTGTGTGTATGTGTGTGTGTGTGTGGCAGTTATATCTTGCAAGAGTCACAGAAGCAGGCAGGTCAGGGTCTCCTATATTAAAAACTCCTGCTACTGCCATAGGCACTCTCCTGGAAGGTTCTGCTCTGGCTCAGAAACCACATCATCTTGAAGGGGTAATGGCAACAACTAGCAGCACAACCTTGCCACTACCCAGATTACCCTTGGACAATGCCCCAGGCCATGAAGTGAGTCAAATGTCAATGGGACTGTGCACTCACCCCCTGCTGCAGGCAACACCAGGAATTGCTAGTAAGTAGAATACCAGTGGGACCTCACATGCACCATCCCCAACACCAGCAGCTGACACCTCTAAGATCAATCCCAGGGGGAAAGGGAATACTGTTCAGAACAGAGACAATCAAAGCATGAAACTCAAGGAAGACCCAGCCTTTGGGCTAAGAAGTTCCTGACCACTGGACCTCAATCAGGTTGCCCAGGGCCAGAAAGGAACAGAGACTCACATTCACGTGCACTAGAATATGTTCCAAGAGGCACAAACATAGACACACCAAGGGACCACATTCAACCACTTCAGAGCAAAAGCCAGTGAGACTCACAAATAGAGGTCTAAAAGGTTTGTGAGTGTACATGGTTTTATTCGTTGGTATCTGTGTGTGTGTGATTTTTTGTTGCTGTTGTTTGTATGTTTTTTGCCCCCTTATTTTTCTTTCTTCTTTCTTCTTGCATATCACTGATTTCTCTCTTCCCTTTGATCTATTCTACTTTAGCCTATTCTTTTTTTTTAATATTTTTTATTGATTTTTCACAGAGAGAAAGGGAGAGGGATAGAAAGTCAGAAACATCGACGAGAGAGAGACATCGATCAGCCGCCTCCTGTGCACCCCACACTGGAGATGTGCCCGCAAGCAAGGTACATGCCCCTGACCGGAATCGAACCTGGGACCCCTCAGTCTGCAGGCCAACACTCTATCCACTGAGCCAAACCGGCCTAGGCTAGCCAATTCTTAATATTAGTTTTTCTTATTTTGTTTTTCACTTTTTTCTCATTACTTTTCCACTTTACTTTTCCTATCTATATCTTAATAGACACATTATTTTACATCATTAATATACACATTATTTCATTAATATACACATTACTTTAATTTCATTAACATTATTTCATTTATTTTCTGTTTCCCTCCTATACATAAACAAATTGAAAGATAAAAATCACGTGATCATACAATAGATACAGAAAAAGCAATCGACAAAATCTGGCACCCTTTTTTGATAAAAACTCTCATTAAAGTGAGAATAAAGGGATCATAACTCAACATAATAAAGGTCACATATGACAAACCTATAGCTAACATAATATTCAATAGCCAAAAACTAAAAGCGTTTCTCTTAAGAACAGGAACAAGACAAGAATGCCCACTTTCATATCCTTATTCAACATAGTACTGAAATTCCTAGCAACAGTAATTAAACAAGAAGAAGAGATAAAAGGCATCTAAATTGAGAAGATGGAAGTAAAACTCTCATTATTCGCAGATGACATGATATTGTACATAGAAAATTCTAAAGATTCCACGAGGAAACTACTAGACTTAGTAAATGAATTCAGCAACATAGCAGACTATAAAATCAACATCCAGAAATTGATGGCATTTTTGTAGACTGATAATGAATTCTCAGAAAGAGAAACTAAAAAAAGCAATCCCATTTACCATTGCAACAACAACAAAAAAATAAGATACCTAATAATAAATTTAACTAAAGAGCTAAAAGACCTGTACTTGGACAATTATAAGACACTGAAACAAAAATAGAATAAGACACAAACAAATGGAAAGATATACCTTGTTCATGAATTGGAAGAATTAACATCATTAAAGTATCTATATTACCCAAAGCAATCTATAGAGTCAATGGAATCTCTATTAAAAAATCAAAGGAATGTTTCACAGAGTTAGAACAAATACTCCAAAAATTTATATGGAATCATAAAAGAACCCAAATAGCTGCAGCAATCTTGAGAAAGAAGAATGAACTGGGAAGGATCAAAAAAATACTAGATACAAAACTATACTACAAAGCCATTATCACCAAAACAGACCAATGAATCAGAACAATGACCCCATAAATTGACCCAAACCATTACAGTCAATTAATATTTGACAAAGGAGGCAAGAACATATGTGGAGTCAAAACAGTCTCTTCAACTAATGATTTTGGGAAAACTGGACAGACCCATGCAAAAAGACGAAACTAGACCACCAATTTGCACCATACACAAGAATAAACTCAAGATGGATTAAAGACTTAAATGAAACCATAAAAACGCTAGAGGAGAACATAGGCATTAAAATCTCAGACATCTCCTGCAGCAATATGTTTATGGATACGTCTCCTAGGGCAAAGGAAACTAAGGAGAAAATAAACAAATGGGACTAGGACAAAATAAAAACTTGTGCACAACAAAAGAAATCACCATCAAAATGAAAAGGAAACCCACTGTATGGGAGAACATATTTGTCAATGATAAGTGGTTAATATTCAAAATATATGAAGTATTCATTCAACTTAACAAAAGGAAGACAAACAATCCAATTTACAAATGGACAGAAGACCTGAATAGACATTTCTCCAAAGAGGACATTTAGTGGGCCAAAAGTCATATGAAAAAATCCCTAATCATTAGAGAAATGTAAATTAAAACCACAAATAAGTGTTGGTGAGGATGCGGGGGAAAGAGACACTAGTTCACTGCTTGTGGGAATGGAGATTGGTGCTGCCACTATGAAAAAGAGTATGGAGTGTCCTCAAAAAATTTAAAGTGGAACTTCCATTTGACCCAGGGATCCCACTTCTGGGAATATATCCTAAAAACCCCAAAACACCAATCAGGAAGAATATATGCATTCCTATGTTCATAGCAGTGTTATTTATCATAGCTAAGATTTGGAAATAGTCCAAGTATCCACCAGTATATGAATGAATAAAAAAGCTGTGGGACTTTTACACAATAGAATACTATGCAGCTATTAAAAATAGGGATCTCTTTGGAACAGCATGGATGGATCTGAAAAATATTAGGACAAGTGAAATAAGTCAATCTGAGAAAGACAAGTATAATATGATCTCACTTATTTGTGGAATCTAATAAACAGAATGAATTGATCAATAAAATAAGACTTGAAGCATGGAGGCTGCCCCCTGGTGGTCAGTGCACATTACAGAGAGCAGATGAATTTCTGATCGAACTTGCAGCAGGAGTGGGGGGGGGCATTTTGCATATTAGGCTTTTATTATATAGGATAAACTTGCCCATGATAAGAGCAATAGAGTAGTGAAGACATGGGAAGGAGGATGGGGGTTGGGAGTAGATGGACAAAGTAGGGTGGAGAGGCGATATCTATAATATTATAAACAATAAAAAGTATATTTTTAAAAAGTTTTGTCAAAAACAACAACAACAAAAAATAGTGCCATAGACTTTACCCTAAAATACAACATCTAAATCTCCAGGTGAAATTCTTGAATCTGTGTGTTAACCAGAAATTTCAGGTAAGGCTAATGGTAATTTCAGGAAACACACTTTTTCGTTTCTACTCTACCCTGCCCCCATATTCAGACGGAAGCAGAGACAAAACTAGATTCAGACAAATTGAATCCTATAATTTTAGAAAAAGAGATTCCATATCCTCCCATGCTACATTTTATCAGCATTCAAAATCATCTCTATTAGATAATTCTTCCTTATAACTATCCTAAATGCATTCTCTTCCTTCCTTCCTAATGAATTCAGATTTCATTTCTTAATCCCATGACATGTATGAAACTATATGACTCAGCAGAGATTCACCCCATTCCCAGCTCCAGAGAGTTGTCATTAGTCCAAGTTGACCCCATTGTCCATGCCTATTAGTAATTTGAATAATCTGTGAATGACACTCCACTGGAAACTGTTACTGATCCAGAGAAAAGCAATTGAATTAAACTTACCCTAAAAAAATTAAGGAAAATTTTCATTCCACTATTGAAGATTTCCCCCCATATATATCCTCCTAAGTGCAAACAGTGAAGCACATAGCTCCTGTAGATGCTACTTAAAAGCAGAATATAAACAACTTCTAAGAGAAGTGGATTCTGTATGAAAAGAAAGAGAGAGAGAGAGAGAGAGAGAGAGAGAGA
>PVJN01010405.1:21013-57510 GCA_004026805.1 Lasiurus borealis | reverse complement strand
CAAAAAACTAAAAATGGATCTCCCATTTGACCCTGTAATCCCACTCTTAGGAATTTATCCTAAGAAATTACCAACATCAGTCAGAAAGGATTTATGCACCCCTATGTTCATAGCAGCACAATTTACAATAGCCACAATTTGAAAACAAATTGTAGATACCCGTCAGCAGATGAGTGGATCAGAAAACTGTGGTACATCTTCACAATGGAATTCTATGCTGCCATTAAAAAGAAGGAATTCTCACCATTTGCAGCAACCTGGATGGAACTGGAGAGCCTTATGCTTAGTGAAATAAGCCAGTCAATGAAGGAGAAGCATCACATGATCTCACTCATTGGTGGATAATAAAGAACATTATAAACTGATGAACAAAAGGATAGATACAGAGGCAGTAAAGCTTCAAACAGACTGTGAAATTACAGGAAGATTAAAGTTAGGTGAGGTAGATAAGAGATCAATCAAAGGACTTGTATGCATGCCTATAAGCATAACCAATGAACATAGACACTGGGGGGTTGGGGTATGCCTGGGAGGGAGGGGGAGCAATGGGGAGATATGTTTAGAAAATTAATTAAAAAAACAACAAAGGAACCCACTGTATGGGAGTACATATTTTGCCATGATACATCTGATAAAGGGTTAATTTCCAAAATATATAAGGAACTCACACAACACTTTGTGACTCTTGCTGGCCAGTTCCCTTCTCCTGGTCTCCATTTTCTTGCATGTAAGTTTAGGGATATTAAGAGATATGTCCCAGAGTGATCTCCTGAGGTTCATATTTGTTTCAAGACTCAATGATTTCAAATTGCTAATGAGACCCCAATAACCTTTATGCTCTGTGGGCTTAATTGGTTGGTTAGAGAAAATTGCTTTTTCTTTTTTGGGGAAAATGAGTAGAAGTATTTATGAAAATTTAAAAAAAAAAATATTTTATTGATTTTTCACAGAGAGGAAGGGAGAGGGACAGAAAGTCAGAAACATCAATGAGAGAGAGACATCAATCAGCCACCTCCTGCATATCCCACACTGGAGATGTGCCTGCAAGCAAGGTACATGCCCCTGACTGGAATGGAACCTGAGACCCTTCAGTCCGCAGGCCAACGCTCTATCCACTGAGCCAAACTGGTCTCGGCTGAAATTTCTTCCTTAAAGAGATAGTTGTTGCTCTCTATTTAGCACAGGAACCAAGGGAATCAGGCTCACACTAAATAGAAAATACAACTATTTCTCTCCTTCTTAAATGCCTTATTATTCCCAAAGATTATATAAATGTAAATATTTTTAATCAGTTACATATTCAAAATGTATTTTAAAGGGTATAACCATCTTAAAGTAACGTTCAGGAAATAACTTCTAAGTATAACTTTTGGAGTTATACTGGTCATTACAAAATCAATCCCACTGATTTTACTCAATTTTCCTATGAATGTTACATGGTACATGTAGGGTTCTAAGACAATAACTCTGTGATTGTTGCCTGAACAGAGTTCATTACTATCAAAGAATACAATGTAGAGTTGGAAAATGGCAGCTGGCAGGAGGAAGGTGAGGGGGAGGGTGTGAGTGAGTGAGGGGGTAAAAGGAGAGTGTGTGATTGTGTGTGGTGTGTGTGTGGATGAATGAGAGGCAGTTAAATCCGGCAGGAGTGTGGTAGACTGGCAGACCAGATTTTCCTGGACAGAGAGCACCTACCACCACTGGGGGCATTCCCCGGCTGCGGGGCTAGGGCACAGAGCCCACACCATCTTAAGGGAGAAAGGGCCTCTTCCAGGAACTCATCAGCACCACCACCCAGACGGGCCTTGGACATTACCCACAACCCTGAAGCCACTCCAGCCAAAATCCTGCTGCCCTGCCCGCAAACCTGCTGACCTTAGGACTTCCACCTCCAAGAGTGCCAGGCTTCCGCAGCAGTAAGTGTGACTTCCCTTTCCCTGGCTGCTGACCTCCAGACACCTCAGTTGCGCCTTCCCAGTGCCCCACAGGTGGTTCTTAAGGTGCCTCTGTGAGCCCCCTCTGGGCATGTGCGAATTCAACCAAGGTTACAAGGCAGCAAAAATTGGGACTTCTCCCTCCTGGGCTGCTGATGTCAGACACCCAGTTGCACCTTTCCAGCACACAGGCCTCCTGAGCCTGCTGCCCTTGTAGGTGGCTCCTGGGTGCCACTTCAAGCCCCTGCTGGGCACACTTGCATCCAAACAAGAGTACATGGCCTAGGCAGCAGAAATTTGGACTTCCCCTTCCCAGCTGCCTGCCCACAGACACCATGGTTTTATGGTTTCAGCACACAGGCCCCCTGGGTTCACTGCCCTAGCAGGTGACTCCTAGGTGTCTCTGTGAGCCTCCACTAGGCCCACTCATATTCAACAAAGGGCGCAAGGCTTCGAGAGCAGAAACTTGGACTTCCCCCTCCTCTGCTGCCGAACTTCAGTCACTGCAGTCGCACTGATCCAGTGCATAAGCCCCAGGGTGCCTCTCTGAGCTGCTGCAAGGCACAATCCTGGCTGACAGCATCCATTCCCTGCATAGCACCGCTCCAGCACGCCCCCTGAGCTCACTGCCCCACCAGACAGCTCCTGGGCTGCTGGGTGCGGGATCCAACCAAGAGTGCACATCTTCCAAAGCAGAAACCAGAAATTCTCCCTCCACGGGGCCGATGGCACACCACAATTCCTCCGAATCATGAGCACACATCTCTGGGAGATGGCTCCTGTGCCCCTCTGTGAGCTGCCTCTCCTACCAAGGGTGCACAGCTCCCTCAGCAGGATCCACAATATCCCCCTCCTGGTTGCCTACCTCTGGACACCTTGGTGAGTTACTGAGGACTTGCCTTCCTGGACAAGGTCACATTGTTTCAGTCACAGAATCCGAGATACATATATCCCTAGTTGCTGATGCTGAATCCCCTCATGATTTAGAGAGGGAAATCAATTTTTCCAGAGCCTCACTGTCTCAACCACAGACTATGAGACACCACCCCCCTCCCCACTGTCACAGACCCCAGGGCCCTCATATAAGAGTTTCAGAGCAATGATACTCCACAAGAGTCACCCAAAACTGGCCAAAGTCGCAGTACCTAATCCTCAGGCCCAAAGACTCCTTCCTCCCAGGCCATGGACTCTGGGAACCCTCAGTGAGTACATACAAGTGAGACCACAGGCAACTCTTTCCACAAGAGCCAGAACCACAATTACATCCAAAATAGCTTGCACAATGAAGCCAGAGGGTCAATCACATTGCAAATCCATGACAAGACCTCATTCATGAATAAGAAACTAACACTCAATACCCCACTACATCAAGAGAACCCAAAAGCTCAAGTAAGGAGCTCTGCTAGATCACCAAGCCTAGGGAACCTGAGAGACTGAATCACTGGGTCCCCAAAATCACCAGCTTCAAAGCACCACCAACAAAAGAACCTAGGTAACAAAGCAGTTGGATCTAAGACATAAAAACAATTAAATAAAAAACATTGTAAACTGATGAACAAAAGGATAGATACAGAGGCAGTAAAGCATCAGACAGTCAAATTATATCAGGAAGATTAAGGAGAGGTCGGGTAGATAAGAGATCAATCAAAGGACTTGTATGCATGCATATAAGCATAACTAATGAACATAGACACTGGGGGGTTGGGGTATGCCTGGGAGGGAAGGGGGGCAAAGGGGAGATATGTATACATGTAACACAATAAAAAAACACCATTAAAACATTATGGCAAAAAATGGGGAGACAGGGAATCCAAGATGGCTTACAATGGACAGCAGGCTTCAAGATAGTGTGAGTGAGAGAGTGAAAGGAGAGTGCATGGATGTGTGGGGAGTGTCTGTATTTTTGAGTGAGGAACATCTATATTCCACAGAACTGATGACTGACAGACCAGGCTCCCCTGGCCAAGCAGCCTCTACTACTGCTGAAATATCTACCAGAGTGGCTGGCTCTGCCACAGAGACCATGCCATCTTGAAGAGGAGAGCAGCTGTGATCAGAAGCCCAGCCTCAGATACTTCCTAGGCCCCTGCAGTCACAGTACCCGAGGACCAGCTGCCTCAGTTGCAAACCCATGAACACTGAGATTCCAGCCTCCCAACCACGGTTGCCTAAAACGTTTGTCCAGGTGAAGACAAAGTGATGCCAAATACACAGACAGGACCTGAGCCTTCTCACAGAATAGATGGAAGGAACAGCTGAATCGAATAACATCCACCTGGTATTGACAAATTAAACATAGCTGGTGAGGCAATCCATGGACAGAAACGTCAGAGATCATCTAGAAAGAGATGAGATCTGGGATCCAGGCTGGAG
Organism: Lasiurus borealis; assembly: GCA_004026805.1. Classification (NCBI taxonomy): domain Eukaryota; kingdom Metazoa; phylum Chordata; class Mammalia; order Chiroptera; family Vespertilionidae; genus Lasiurus; species Lasiurus borealis. The sequence continues at coordinate 53,203 of PVJN01010405.1, read as the reverse complement.
GAAGAAATGCGTGCAATAGGATCTAGAATCTCAGAGGGAGACTGCACTCTACCAAATCCGTGGCCCTTGGGTTCAGTATAGCCCTAGAAAGTAGGAGGTACACAGGGCTGCTGGCAGAAAAGACTCTAGATATAAACCCACAGATGTGGGAATCTGTGCCCAGAAAGGCAGCCTGAAGTTCTATACTGGCCGCACAGTGCCATTAAAAAATGATGCAAGTTGGCGTGTGCCCCGGCCTGCAGGGCAAGTCAACAGGAACGGCGGGATGACGCACCTAAGAGAATGAGAAACAGACAGGGACACGAAGAAAGGAGGCAAGACAAATGGTGTTCTGATCAAGCCTCAAAATTTTTATTCTTGGTGGCTCTTCTTATATACGCTCAGAGAGGGGAAGGGGAAGGAAGAAGGGGTCGAGGAGATATGTGGTCTAAGCGGATTGGCTAAGCTAGTTAACCAGGTGCTGGCTGCTAATTGCAGATGTGGCACTTATGCTTTCCTGGTTGGGGGAGGTTTCAAGTATGCAGTTCTGGCCTTGGGGAGAATTCCACGACCCTTGCTGTATTTCCTGGCTCCTGACAGGCGTGGTTTCTTTGTCTTCCCCCATCCCCCTTGTTTTTGCTTGCTAAGTCCAGTACATCAGATCTTCCAATTAAAACACTCAACAAGTCTGCAGAGGACAGTTGTTTTTGTGGAAACTGGGGATTAAAATAAGGAAAGACAAGCAGGAAACCAACTCTGGGTCAGTCTATCCCTCCAACCCAGTATTAAGTGTGGTAGGGAAAGAAGAATCTAAATGCTGGGTAGAAGGGCCATTTAGTCCCAGAAATTAATACAGAAACACTGTCACCCAAGTGTTGTGTCAGAAATTGACTCTTGTATAAATACAACTAAAAGCAGGAAGAGAAACAAAGTGAGCAGAGAGATCCCTCCTTGCTTGAAAACAAGGTTGTGGCTTATGACACATAGGAGCAGTGGATCACAGGGAACTTCAACACTGTCCTGACTACCTGCCAGGAAACAGACGTGCCAAGCTGAACAAGAGGAAGGGAACAACCTTCACTACTTCACTTTTTTGTTTTTTATTTTTTACCTAAGAAACTAATTTTTTTCTCACTTGATTTTATTATTACATTTCTAATCATTATTACTATTATTTTACATTTTTAAAGTTTTATTTTATTTTCTCTTTATATTATTTTATTTTATTTTAGAATTAGCATTCTACATTCTATTTTTCTTTTTGTTTTAGCATTATTTTACTCTATTTCAATTTTTCCTTTATGCCAATACTCTCTTCCTCAGGTTTCCTCCTTTTCATCTCAATTTATAATTCTTTTCCTGCTATTGTTTTTCTCTATCCTTTCATCTTTTTACTATTTTTTATCAATGTATCTTTCCATTGCCCCCCTCCCATCCTACTTCCATGCATGCCCTAACCCCCCATTGTCTTGTGTCCATGGGTCATGCTTATATGCATGCATACAAGTCCTTCAGTTGATCTCTTCTCTACTCCACCTCTCCCTAACCTTCCCATTGTAATTTCACATTCTGTTTGATGCTTTACTGCCTCTGTATCTAACTATTTGTTCATCAGTTATAATGTTCTTTATTATCCATAAGTGAGTGAGATCATGTGGTATTTTTCTTTCATTGACTGGCTTATTATACTTAGCAAAGTGCTCTCCAGTTCCATCCGGGTTGCTGCAAATGGTAAGAATTCCTTCTTTTTGTTGGCAGCATAGTATTCCATTGTGTGATCCAGTCATCTGCTGACAGGCACCTAGGCTGTTTCCAAATTATAGCTATTGTAAATTGTACTGCTATGAACATAGGGGTGCATAATCTTTTCTGATTGGTGTTTCTAGTTTCTTAGGATATATTCCTAGGAGTGGGATTATTGGGTAAAATGGGAGTTCCCTTTTTAATTTTTTGAGTAAACTCCATACTGTTCTTCACACTGGCTGCACCAGTCTGCATTCCCACCAACAGTGCTCGAGGGTTCCTTTTTCTCCACATCATCGCCAACCCTTGTCCTTTGTTGATGATTGCCATTCTGAAAGGTGTGAGATGGTATCTCATTGTTGTTTTGATTTGAATCTCTCAGATAATTAGTGACTTTGAGCATGCTTTCATGTGTTTCTTGGCCTTCTGGCCTCTTTCAAAAAGATTCTATTTATGTTCGTTGCCCTTTTTTTTTTGTGGATCATTTATCTTCCTTTTATTCAGTTGTATAAGTTGCCTGTAGATGTTGGAGATTAAACCTTTATCAGTGATAACATTGGCAAATATATTCTCCTATACGGTGGGCTTTCTTGTTATTTTGTTGATGGTTTCATTTGCTGTGAAAAAGTTTTTTATTTTGATGTAGTCCCATTTGCTTATTTTCTCTTTAGTGTCCATTGTCTTAGAAGGAGCAGTATCCGTGAAGAAGTTCCTTTGGCATATGTCTGAGATTGTGCTTCCTGTGGATTCCTCTAGTATTTTTATGGTTTCCCATCTTATGTTTAAGAGCTGTATCTATTTTGAGTTTATTTTTTTGTATGGTGTAAGTTAGTAGTCTAGTTTCATTTTTTGCACGTATCTGTCCAATTTTCCCAACACCATTTATTGAAGAGGCTATCTTAACTCAATTGTATGTTCATGCTGCCTTTGTCAAATATTAATTGAGCATAGTGGTTTGGGTTGATATCTAGATTCTCTATTCTATTCCATTGGTTGATATGTTTGTTCTTGTGCCAGGAACAGGCAGTTTTGAGAATAGTGGCTTTGTAATATAGCTTGAAATCTGGTATTGAGATCCTACCTACTTTATTCTTCTTTCTCAGGATTTCTGTGGCTATATGGGGTCTTTTTTTTGGTTCCAGATGAATATTTGAAGAGTTCTTTCTAGGTCTGTGAAATATGCTATTGGTATTTAAATGGATAGTGCATTGAATCTATAGATTGCTTTGGGTAGTATGGACATTTTAATGATATTGATTCTCCCAATCCATGAGCATGGTATGCTCTTCTATCTGTTTACGTCTTCCTCTATCTCTTTTTTCATTGTCTTGTAGTTTTTCATGTATGTCTTTTACCTCCTTAATTAAGTTTATTGCTAGGTATCTTAATTTTTATGGTGCAATGGTAAATGGGATTCCTCTTTTAGTCTCTCTTTCTATAAGTTCACTATTGGTGTATAAAAATGTTATAGATTTCTTGGCATTAATTTTGTATCCTGCTACATTGCCAAATTCATTTATTAAGTCCGTTAGTTTTTTGATGGAGTCTTTCGGTTTTTTTTTAATATACAATATTATTTAATATGCAAATTAGGACAGCTTTATGTCTTCTTTTCCAATTTGGATGCTTTTATTGCTTCTTCTTGTCTAATTGCAATGGCTAATACTTTCAGTACTATGTCGAACAGGAGTGGTGAGAGTGGGCATCCCTGTCTTGTTCCTGTTCTTAGGGAAAATGGTATTAGTTTTTGCCCATTGAGTATGATGTTAGCTGTGGGTTTATCATATACAGCTTTTATTATATTGAGGTATGAGTCTTTTAATCCCACCTTCTTAAGAGTTTTTATCAAGAAAGGTTGTTGGATTTTGTCAAATGCTTTTTCTGCATCAATTAATATGACTATATAATTTTTATCTCTCAATTTATTTATGTGATGTATCACATTTATTGATTTGTGGATATTGTACCATCCTTGTATTCCTGGGATTAATCCTACTTGGTCATGGTGTATGATCTTTCTGATGTACAGCTGGATCTGATTTGCTAGAATTTTGTTGAGGATTTTAGCATCTATGTTCATGACAGATATTGCCCTGTAATTCTATTTCATTGTGTTATCTTTATCTGGTTTGATATTAGGGTGATGCTGGCTTCAGAGAAGGAGCTTGTAAGTCTTCCTTCTTCTTCAATTTTTTGGAATAGTCTGAGGAAAATAGGTTTTAATTCTTCTTTGAATGTTTGGTAAAACTCCCCTATGTAGCCATCTGGCCCTGGGCTTTAGTTTGCTGTAAGTTTTTTATGACTGCTTCAATTTCTTCCATAGTTATTTGCCCATTGAGATGTTTAGATTCTTCCTGATTGCGTTTTGGAAGGTTAAATTTTTCTAGGAATATGTCCATTTCCTTCAGGTTTCTTGGAATAGTAGTATTTTTTAATAATCCTCTGTATTTCGTTCAGGTGTGTTGTTATTTCACCTCTTTCATTTCTGATTTTCTTTATTTGGATCCTCTCTCTTTGCTTCTTGTTGAGTCTAGCAAGAGGTTCTACAATCTTCTTTATCCTTTCAAAAAACCAGCTCCTGTTATTGTTGATTTTTTGTATTGTATCTTTGTTCTTTATGTCGTTTATCTCTACTATGATCTTTACTATCTCCTTCGTTCTTCTTACACTGGGCTTTTCTTTTTTAGAATTTATTTTTTATATTTTATTGATTTTTACAGAGAGGAAGGGAGAAGGATAGAAAGTTATTTACATTGATGAAAGAGAAACATCAATCAGCTGCTTCCTGCACACCTCCTACTGGAGATGTACCTGCAACCAAGGTACATGCCCTTGACCAGAATCAAGCATGGGGCTTTTCAGTGCACAGGCTGACACTCTATCCACTAAGACAAACCAGTTAGGGCATGCTTTTCATATGGCTCTCTTTCCAGCTCTTTGAGTTGTAGAGTTAGATAATTTATTACCATTGTTTCTTATTTTTTGCAGTAGGTTTGTAGAGTTATGAACTTCCTTCTCAAGACTGCTTTCACTGTGTCCCATAGATTTTGGATTGTTGTGTTTTCATTATCATTTTTTTTGCCATGATATTTTTTATTTCTTCCTTGATCTCTCTGGTTACCCAGTCATTGTTTAATAGCATGCTGTTTAGTCTTCATGTGTTTGATTTTTTTGGATGGTTTTTATTGTAGTTGATTTCCAGTTTTATGCCACTGTGATCTGAGAAGATGCTTGATATAATTTCTTCTTGAATTTGAAGAGACGTTGCCTATGACCTAACATATGATCTATCTTAGAAAATGACCCATGTGCACTTAAGAAGAATGTATATGCTGTGACTTTGGGATGAAATGTTCTGAAGATGTCAATTCCATCTGGGCTAGTGAATCATTTAGGATTAATGTTTCTTTGCTGGTTTTTTTGTTTAGAGGATTTGTTCAATGGTGATAGTGGGGTATTAGAGTCTCCTATTATGATTGTATTACTGTCAATCTCTGACTTGATATCCTCCAGGAGTGTTTTTATGTACAGTGGTATCTCGAGATACGAGTTTAATTCGTTCTGTAACATTGAGGCATGGGAAACTATGAGACACTCAAGTCACGGTAAACTGGTGGGTCATGTGCAGCCAACCGATCCGCGCGATTACTCCTATCTCAAATGTTGCTTGTATTTCAAAGCAAAAATCGCTCACTCAATGGCTCGTATCTCCAAACCTCGTATGTTAGGGCACTCGTATCTCGAGGTATCACTGTATTTGGGTGCTCCTGTATTGGATGTGTATATGTTTACCAGAGTTATTTCTTTTTGTTGGATTGCTCCCTTTAGTATTATGAAGTGGCCTTCCTTATCTCGTGTTATGTCCTGCACTTTCAGATCTATTTTTGTCAAATATAAGTATTGCTTCCCCAGCTTTTTTTAATTTCCATTTGTCTGAGAAACCATTTTCCATCCCTTCACCCTCAGTCTGTGTGTGTCTTTTTTTCTGAGGTGGGTTTCTTGTAGATAGCAGATACATGGGTCATATTTTGTTATCTAAACTGTTACCCTATATATTTTGATAGGAGCATTTAAACCATTCACATTTAAAGTTATTATTGATAGGTAAATATTTGTCACCATTTTTATTCTTTACCCCTGTTTTGCTTCCTTGGTGCTATTTCTTTTCTTTCTTTCTTTTTTTAATAGCAGACCCTTTAGCATTTCTTCCTTTGCTGGTTTGGTAGTAATAAATTGCCTTAGTCCTTTTTTGTCTGCGAAGGTCCTGATTTCACCTTCAATTTTGATTGATAGCCTTGCTGGTACAGTATTCTTGGATTCAGACACTTCTTTTGCATAACTTTGTATATTTCATTCCATTCCCTTCTGGCCTAATAAGTTTTTGTTGAGAAATCAGTCACTAGTCTTATGGGCTTTCCTTTGTAGGTAACTTTCTGTCTCTCTCTGGCCGCTTTTAATATTCTTACTTTGTTGTTGGTGTTTGCCAATTTAATTATAATGTGCTTTGGCATTGGTTTTGAGGTTCATTTTGCTTGGGACGCTGTAAGTTTCTTGGATGTGTGTTGTTTTTTTCTTCCCTACATCAGAGAAGTTTTCTGTAATTATTTCTTCAAACAGGATTTCTATTCCTTGGTCAGTTTCCTATCCTTTTGTAACCCCTCTTATGCAAATGTTCTTTCATGTTGTCCCAAAGTGCCCTTAGACTCTCCTCCTGCTTTTTAATTTTATTTTCTACAAGCTGCTCTACTTAGGTATTTTTTCCTACCTTGTCTTCTAGCTCACTGATGCTGTCCTCTGCTTCTTTTCATCTACTCTTGATGCTTTCTCTTGAGTTCTTTACAGTAGTGATGTCATTTTTTATTTTGTCTTGATTCTTCTTCATTTCCTCTTGGTTCTTACTCAGAGTGTTGAATTTGTCTTCAATTCTTTTCAATCACCTTATGACCATTTCTCTGAATTCTTTCCCTAGCAGGTTGCTTGCCTCCATTTCATTTATTTTTTTTTCTAGTGATGCCTGCTTTTCTTTCATATGCAGGCTGTTTCTTTCTCTTCCCATGGTCTCTCTTCTTCTGGTTATGTAGTTCTCTCTCTCTTGCGTTGATTTAAAGGCACAAAATACAACACAACCAGGTACAACACACAAGGCATTGAACAGAAATGTATTCACAATATTAATCGCCACATATAAAGGTGATCACCAGAGAGAGACAAATAGGGTTTAGGAGAGAAAGAAGAAGAGAGAAAAGAAGAAAAGAAAGGAGTGTCAAAAGGAAATTGGGAGAATGGAGAAAAAAAGGAAAAGTAAGAGAGAAAAGAAAGAGAATAAGAAAGAGAAGGGGAACAAATTATATACATGGGGGGAAAATGCCAATCGAACAGCCACTCATCACAAAAAATGCCTGCAACAATACCTGGAGATTAACACAAACTATAAACAACAATTAATAACAAGCGAGGTGAAGGAAAACAGAAGTAACAAACAAACAAAAAGAAAGCAAACAAAACAAAACAAAAAGAATAAACAAAACAATCTCACAAAAAAGTAAGAAAATCAATATAATCAACATTCAAGTAAACAACAACAACAAAAAAACAGAGAGACAAACAATTTTTTAAGTAGTGAAGACAGAAAAGAGAGAGGTGTGTATGGACTTCGTGCAGGGGGTTGGAAATTAATATATAAAAAGGGTGAAATTTTAACAGTGGGTAAAATGAAAGAAAAGGGAAAATCTCAAGTAGGAAAAGGATAAGAGAAACAGGACAAAAAAAAGGAGAAAAGTTAAGAAGAGAATGATAGCATAAAGGTAGAGTTGAGATAGAACAAAATGATGCTAAAGGAAAAATGAAAATAGAATGTAGAATTTTAATCCCAAAGTAAAATAAAAAGAAAATAAAATGATTTTTTTTCCAAAAAGTTAAGATACTAGTAATAATACTGATTGAAAATAAATATCTAATGATTAAAAAGGTGAAATTAAGTGAGGAAAAAAGAAAAAATTAGTTTCTTAAGTAAAAGATGGAAAAATAAAAAATAAAAAAATTAAAATAAAAAAATAGAATCTGTAATAGTGAAGGTCATTCACTCCCTCTTTTGTTCTGTTTGACATGCCTGTTTCTCAGTCAGGACAGTATTGCAGTTCCCTGAATTCCACTGGTGCTCAGTGTTGTAAGCCAGTCCTAGTTTTTAAGCAGGCTGTGTGTCTTAATCTCTTTATACTTTTGTGATTACACAAGAGTTAATCTGTGAGTCGGCCTCTGGATTGATCTCTGAGACTCTAGGTCTTCTCTCGCCTGTGTTTATATCCTGCTTTTCCTATGATACTCAATACCAGTTTGTTGGAGTGGGCTGCCACAGAGCTGGTTCTACAAAGGTCACTCCCTGTTCTAATCCCCTGCAGTCTCCCAGGATGTCTCCAACTGCGTGATCCTATGTATTGTGCTTATCAATCAGAAGCAAGAATCTGAAGAGGAAAGAGTGCAAGTCTGTGCAGTCCCTCTTTCCCGCTCCTATCCAAGCAGCCGGCACACTTTAATAACTCCCAAGCTGTCCTTCTGTGTCAGATCAAAATGGGTTGCTTTCTAGAAATCCCCTCTGTCAGCAGCTCTGAGGACCCCTTCCACATTCACAGATCATGCCAGGCCCAACAGCCACAGATTTATCTAGATGCAGACTTTCCCTGGTCTTACAGCTCCCACAGTGCACGCACCTCTCTGTCCTGTGGGACCAGAGACCTCACCTTTTCCCAGGTGAACTCTGACCTTTCTGTGTGAAGTGTTGAGCTCCTCTGCATCTGAATGTTTGCTCCACTTGGGGACTGGTGTTCTGGGACTCTCAGCTGTTCAGTGGGTGCCACAGTTGTTAATTTTCAGGCTTCCACTAACATCCATTTTCCCCTTTAAGATGACATGGTCTCCGCATCTGAGCTGATGGTTTTGGGAGAAAAACCCAGCAGCATCGGGAACTGCCCAGTCAGGGGAACCACATCCAGCAGTCTCCCACATTCTCCTGAAGTATAGCGGTCCCTTAACTATCCAACAAACATTCCCAGTGTGACCCTTAGCTGTTCTCTCTATCTGCTCAGGCACAAGGCTCAGGACACGTCCATCTATTCTACCGCCATTTTTTCTCTACCCTTTATTTTTACTGCCTGTTAAAAATTGATCTTACTAATATATCTAATTTTCTTTCCCCTGCTCCAAGTCCATGCACACTTCTCCTTTCTCTTTCTTCACTATCCAAATTTTTTTCTTCCTTTTTTTTTCATTTTCTTTCTTTCTTTTTTTTTCTCCTGTTTTTTCTTTTGTCGCTTGTTCTCTTCTTCTACTAATAGCTTAATTAATCCTAATCACCAACTCAGGCCTATGTACTCTCTATCCTTTTCCAATGATATATGAATATATAGATAGATTAATGAAAGGGGGAATATATATATTTTTCATATATATAGTTTTGTTTTGTTTTTTAATTTGTCTTATACACTCATTCTCTTTCTACCTGCCCTATACTGAATTGTGGTCATTTTCAGTCATTCAATTCCTTGATCTTACATTCTGAAAATTAGCTCTGTCTCCTCAGATTCATCCGGGTGCTTGTTGTTTGGGTGTTAGTTGTTTGCATTAATCTCTGGGTGTTTGTTATTTGCATTTTTTGGATTCGTTGTTGTTGTTTGGAGTTTTTTACCCATATACATATATTTTCCCCCTTCTTTTTTTATTATTTTTATTTTCTCTTACATTTTGTTCCTTTCCTCAATATCATTTTTTGCACTCTTTTCTCTACCCCAAATCTCTTTTCTCTAGTGGTCACCTTTATCTGGGGTTATTAGTATCGTGAATACATTTGTGTTTGCTGTCCTGTGAGTTGTGTCTTCTCATGTTGTATTTTGTGCCTTTAAGTCAGTGTAGGAGAGAGAGAGCTACATAACCAGACACCCTGAGAGGAACAATCATGGGGAGACAAATAAACAGCCCACTTATGAAAGAAAAGGAGGAATCATCAGAAAATGAAGTAAACAAAATGGAGGCAAGAAACATGTCAGAAACAGATTTCAGAACAATGGTCATAAGGATGCTGGAAAGGATGGAAGACAAATTCAACAATATGTGTAAGAACCAAGAAGAAATGAAAAATGACATTGCTACAATAAAGAACAAAATAGAAAGCATCAACAGTAGACTAGAAGAAGCAGAGAACCACATCAATTTCAGCATGTCATAATTGCAAGAGTTTCATCAAAAGATTGATAGAACTTGGGTACTCAATGAGAGATGAGTCACATATATTATCACCTGTTGGGAATAGCTAAAGGCATTTCTCCTGAACCTGAAGAGGATGATTGTTTGCTGCCAGAAAGTTCAGAGCATCTTAACCTACATGTGGGCCAAACCCCTGAACAGCCATAGACTATTCCCCAGTCTGAAAATGCTTCTGTACAAACCCTACCCTTTGAAATGTATTTCTCCACCTTGCCTGCAGATAAATTTTGTTAATAAATGCAAGGGGTCCTGAGATAAAAAGAACTTAACTCCTTCAGCTAGGCTTCTCCGACCCCCAAAGCCTTTCAAAATGCTCTTTTATCTCTGGACTCCTACTTAATCTACATACAGCCTTTCCCAAGATTTCTGAACACTTCTTAATTCTGGAACAATTCCAGCAGCATTAGTGAGCTAGAAGACAAGGTAGGAAAAAAAACCCAAGCAGAGCATCAGCTAGAAAAAAAAAAACTTAAAAAAACAGGAGGAGAGCCTAAGGGAACTTTGAGATAAAAGGAAATGAAATAACATCCACATAATAGGGGTTCCAGAAGGAGATGAACCTGAACAAGGAATAGAAAAACTGTATGAAAAAATAATGACAGAAAACTTCCCTGATATTGGGAAGAAGAAAAAACTCACACAAGTCCAAGAAGCTCCCAGAGTCCAGAACAAGATAAACCCCAAAAGACCAACACTAAGACACATTATAATTAAGTTGGCAAACACCATAAAAAAAGTAAGAATATTAAAGGCTGCCAGAGAGAGACAGAAAGTTACCTATAAGGGATCTAATGTCAGACTATTGACTGATTTCTCAACAGAAACACATCAAGTCAGAAGGGAATGTAATGAAATATACAAATTCCTGCAAAGTAGGGGTCTGAATGCAAGAATACTGTACCAAGAAAGGCTATCAATCAAAGTAGAGGATGAAATCAGGAAATTCACAGATAAAAGAGAACTACGGTAGTTTATTACCACCAAATCAGCAATGCAAGAAATGCTAAATGGATTGCTATGAAAAGAATAAATAGAAAGGGATGAAAGAATACAGGCATAAAGAATAAAAATGGGAACAAAATACTACCTATCAATAATAACCTTAAATGTAAATGGTTAATGCTTCAATCAAAAGACATAGGGTAGCTAAGTGGATAAAACAACATGACCCATATATATGCTGTCTAGAGGAGATCCACCTCAGAACAAAGAACACAGACTGATGGGGAAGGGATGGAAAAATATTTTTCAGGTGAATGGAAATGAAAAACAAACAGGAGTAGCAACATTTATATTTGACAAAATGAAGGACATAAGAGATAAGGGAAGCCACTTCACAACAGGAGCACCCAAATACATAAAAAACTTCAGGAGGATGTCAAGAGAGAGATTGACAGCAATATAATCATGGTAGGGGATTTTAATATGCCACTAACACTACTAGATAAATCCTCTAAACAAAAAAAAAAACAGCTAAGAAATATCAATTCTAAATGACTCACTAGATCAGATGGAATTAATCGATACCTTCAGAACATTTCACCCCAAAGTCATAGAATATACAATCTTCTCAAGTGCACATAGTTCCTTTTCAAAGACAGACCACATATTAGGACACAGGCAAAGTCTCTTCAAATCCAAGAAGATAGAAATCATATCAAGCATCTTCTCAGATCACAGTGGAATAAAACTGGAAATCAACTACAATAAAAACCATCCCAAAAAATCAAACACATAGAGACTAAATAGCATGCTATTAAACAATGACTGGGTTAACAGAGAGATCAAAGAAGAAATAAAAAACTTCATGGCAATCAATGACAATTAAAACACAACAATCCCAAATCTATGGGACATAGTGAAAGCAGTCCTGAGAGGGAAGTTCATAGCTCTTCAGGCCTACCTCAAAAATAAGAAAAAAATGGTAATAAGTTACCTAACCTTGCAACTCTAAGAATTAGAAAGGGAGCAACAAGAAAAGCACAGAGTTCCCAGGAGGAAAATAATAATAAAGATTAGAGAAGAAATAAATAACATAGAGACTAAATAATAATAATAATAATAATAATAATAATAATAATAGTAATATAAAAGATCCAGGAAATTAAGAGCTGGTTCTTTGAAAAGATAAACAAGATTGACGAACCTCTAGACAGGCTCACCAAAAAACAAAGAGAGAGGATCAAAAAATACAAAATCAGAAATGAAAGAGATGAAGTAACAACTGACCCTATAGATATACAAAAAATTGTAAATAATATTACAAAAAACTCTGGTCCAACAAACTTGACAACCTTGATGAAATGAACATATTTCCAGAAAAATACAAGCTTCCAAAACTCAATCAGGAAAAATAAAAAACCTGAATAGGCCAATAACTACTGATGAAATTGAAATAGTAATAAAAAAGCTTCTCGCAAACAAAAGCCCTGGACCAGATGGCTTTACAGGGGAATTCTACTAAACATTCAAAGAATAACTAAAATAAATCCTTCTCAGATTTCAAAAAATTCAAGAGGAAGGCACACTTCCAAGTTCTTTCTATGAATCCAGCATTATCCTAATCCCAAAACCAGATAAAGACACTACAAAGAAAGAGATTTACAGGCCAATAACCCTGATGAATATGGATGCTAAAATCCTCAACAAAATTCTGCAAGTCATATCCAGCATTACATTAGAAAGATTATAAATCATGACCAAGTGGGACTTATTCCAGGCATGCAAGGCTGGTACAATATCCACAAATCAATAAATGGATACATCACATAGACAAATTGAGAGACAAAAATCACATAATTGTATCAACTGATGCAGAAAAGGCACTTGACAAAATCCAACACTCCTTTCTCATAAAAATTCTCTCAAAGTAGTAATAGAGGGATCATAACTCAACATAATAACAGCCTTCCTTATATGGCAAATCTACAGCCAACATCATACTCAATGGGCAAAAACTAAAACCATTTCCCCTAAGAAAAGGAACAAGACAGGGATGCCCTCTTTCACCACTCATGTCAATATAGTACTGGAAGTGCTAGTCATAACTACCAGACAAGAAGAAGCAATAAAAGGCATCTAAATTGGAAAAGAAAGGGATATATTCACAGATGACATGATATTGTACATCAAAAAAACCAAAAACTCCATAAAAAAATTACTAACATAATAAATGAATTTGGCAATGTAGCAAGATACCCAGAAAACTATGGCTTTTTTATACACCAGTAATGAACTCACAGAAAGAAAAACTAAATAAATAAAAAAAACAAAAAATCCCATTTACCACTGCAACAACAACAAAAAAATCAAGATACCTAAGAATAAATTTAGCCAAGCAGGTAAAAGACCTGTACTCAGCAAATTACAGGACATTGTAAAAAGAGATAGAGGAAGACATAAACAAATGGAAGAATATACTGTATTCATGGATTCATAGAATCAACACCATTAAAATGTCCACATTACCCAAAGCAAGCATATTTCAAAGACCTAGAACAAACTCTCCAAAAATTCATCCGGAATAAAAAGACCCCTAATATCCACAGCAATCCTCAGAAAGAAGAATAAAGTTGGATGGATCACAATACCAGATATCAAGCTATATTACTAAGCCACAGTTCTCAAAAATGCCTGATACTGGCACAAGAACAGACATATAGACAAATGGAACAGAACAGAGAACTCAGAGATTGACTCAAACCATTATGCTCAATTAATATTTGACAATGGAGGCAAGAGCATAAAATGGAGTCGAAACAGTATCTTCAATAAATGGTGTTGAGAAAATGGGACAGATACTTGCAAAAAAAAAAAATGAAACTAGACCACCAACTTACACCATACACAAAAGTTAATTCAACATGAATAAAAGACTTAAATGTAAGTTGGGAAACGATCAAAATCTTAGAAGTCTCCAAAGGCAGCAAAATAGCAGGCATATGTCATAAGAATATTTTTACCAATACAACTCCTAGGGCAATTGAGACTAAGGAGAAAATAAACAAATGGGACTACATCAAAATAAAAAGCTTCTTTACAGCAAAAGAAACCATCAACAAAACAACAAGAAAACCCACTGCATGTGAGAACATATTTGCCAAGGGTGTAATCTCTAAACTTCACAGGGAGCTCATACAACTTAACAAAAGGAAGATAACGCAATAAAAATGGGCAAAGGACCTAAATAGACACTTTTTGAAAGAGGACACACAGAAAGCCAAGAGATATATGAAAACATGCTCAAAGTCACTAATCATCCAAGAGTTGCAAATCAAAACAAAATGAGGCAGTATCTCACACTGGTCAGAATGGCTATGAACAAACAAGTGCTGGAGAGGATGTGGGAAAAAAGAAACCCTTGTGCACTGCTGGTGGGAATGCAGATTGGTGCAGCCACTGTGGAGAACAGTATGGCATTTCCTCAAAAAATTAAAAATGGAACTCCCATTTGACCCAGTAATTATACTTCTAGGAATATATCCCAAGAAATCAGAAACACCAATCAGAAAGGAAATATACCCCTATGTTCTTAGGGGCACAATTTATAATAGCTAAGATTTGGAAACAGCCTAAGTTCCCATCAGCAGGTGTGTGGCTTAGAAAACTGTGGTACATGTATATAGTGGAATACTACACTGCTATAAAAAAGAAGGAATTCTTAGCATTTGCAACAGCATGGATGGAATTAGATAGTATTATGCTAAGCAAAATAAACCAGTCAGAGAAAATTAAATATCACAAGATCTCACTCATTTGTAGAATATAATACATAACATAAACTGATGAACAAATATAGAACCAGAGACATAGAAGCATTAAACAGACTGTATCACCTATGAAGGAAGGTGGGGGTTGAGGGGTAAGATATCAACCAAAGGACTTGTATGCATACATCTGAGCAAAACCAATGGACACAGACAGTAGGAGAGTGAGGGCTTGTATTTTGGGGAGGGTGATGGAGGAGAGGTCAATGAGGGGAAAAAAGAGACTCATGTAATACTTTAAACAATTTAAAAAAAGAATAGTTTGAAAAAAATACATTGTAAAGCTTGTTTTGTGGAATTCACTGTGAGTGAAAACAAGTAAAAGCACAGACGTAACTTCAAAAAGTTTACTTTCTCCTGAGTAATATCCATTTATTTATTCACTCATTCATCCTTCCATCCATCAATCCATCCATCCATTTGTCTATTTCAATCATCCATTTCTCCATCCATTCAATCACACATCTATCTATTCATCTTTTATTTCATTCATGTACCCAGCCATTTTATCCATCCACTATATATTTGGATGTTAGCCCCTGAAAGGAGCCAGGTCTAATAGAGGTCATGTAGAGACAAAGAAGTGGGTCATTAGAAATTCAGGGGTGGGGAATGGGCTCTGCCCTGGCCCCTTTCAATGATAGTTTAGTGAAGCAATCACTGTAGACAAAAATATGTCAACTCCCTTAGCCAAAGGAGCAATATGGTTATTAATTCACCACGGGGAAAAATGTCAAAAATGACTTGGAGCAATATGAACTTCTCATAGAGATTTGATAATAGAGAGTGAAAATCTTCACTTTGCAACAAGGCTTGACTTTGGATATATTTGAGTGATCTGCATCCCAGTGAAAAAGACCCCATGACCTTACCAACAGGCCCAGAACTACTCAACCCCAGAGTCAACAGATCATGAGGGGAACACTTCTCTGCTTCTCAGAAGTCTAGGAGTTTCCAAGGGTAACTAAACTTGGGTGCCTGCCAATCACAGAGGAGGCAGTGTCAAATGTAAAGGAGATGGATATATAAATGGGCCAAACTTGAGACACAGCCACCTTTAGGCCGGGAAAATGGGTTCAGTATCTCCAAACTCAAAGCTGTGACAAAAATTTCCATGTAATGGTTGAGTGGCCATCCCAAAGGGAGGGAAGGTGGGAGAGAACAGCACATGTTCACCCTGGACACGTGTCCTACCAACATAGCCACCATCTGGAGTCTGTCCTTGGATCCACCATTGCTTCTCCCCAACTGCTAACAAGTGGGCATAACTCATGCTAGGACAGATTTTAGCACCAGCTATTACCTCCTTACATAGGTTACACCTCAGAGGCCTGGCTCCGTCTCCTGTTCTAGGCTATTCCATGCAGCTGGAGAAAAGCCATAGCTTGCTCCTCCTGTCCCTGTGGGTGAGTGTCCTTTCAGATCCTCAATCCACTCATCTCTGCAGTAACATGGCCTCAGAGGAAGACAGATTAATAGGTGGCAGAAGTGGCATCAGTTCTAGGCGGGGGATTTGTGCCTATAGTCCCAGCATGCTTATTATTTACCAAGTAAAAGTCATTGCCCTGGAGATGCAGGATTTATTGACACTGAGAGATAAAAGCTGTCTGGCCTGCTGGTCTGTAGAGAAAGCCTCCTGTATTTCTGGGCATAGACTCAGGGAGAAGGTGACTGCAAAGGTCCATGGTCTGACAAAGGGGAGATGGCCTGAAGGAGTCCCAACAGGGCAGTTGGAAGTGGCTGCGGAGGGATTTACACTTTGAAGAACAGTGTCTGGGAAGTACAGAGGTGATGCTCCCTACAAGTTTGCCTTGAATAGTTAGTTCTGGCTTCAGAAACTGCCTACATCTAATTTCCCTTCTGTCTGAGACCAGCCTTCCTCCACCAATATAAGGGAAGCCTAAGGTATCTGCAGTCAAAGTGGTTAGGAATCTCCAAACATGGACAGGACCTGAGTGGACCCTGGGTATTATTTATTCCCGTGGGGCACTATCTGGCCTTGCACCCAGTGTTTGGGATTGACTATATGCCTCAAGGAGCACCGGGACTCAGGTTAATGCTCATTATATGCAGGTTCATATGCTGAGCCCTGGTTTTGGAAAGGTGGTCTTCCTTTAGTGAGAACATGTGAGGTTGGGCTGCCAGAAGGGTGATGACATGTTGACTTTGGGTGACCCAGTCACATAGACAGAGCCCTCCTCACAATGCCCCACCACTGCCCGGGGCTGCATATCCTCATCTACAGTAAGTAGCCCACAGCTGTTTACTGTACACCAGTAAATGCCAAGCACCCCATCATCTTCCCTTACTCTCTTGTCCCACAACCTCTGAGCAGACTGTTGGTCTTCACTCCTCTCTGCCTCTCTCTTCTCTGTGCCAAGCACTGAGAGACTGAGGGACTGGCCCATGTCCCTGTATGCCCATGTCCTGTAGGAGCCTGAATGGCCAGGTATGGTGTTCCCAGTCATCACAGATAGCCTGTCCCAGACACTGACTATCTATGAGGAGGGGTTCAATGTGTGCAGGGGGCCTGGCAGTAAAGGCTTCACATTGGTGACAGATGCTTTCTCCCAGACCTCAGAAAAGGTTGCTTCTAAATTCCAGAATAGCCCTAACTGGTTTGGTTCAGTGGATAGAGCATTGGACTGAAGGGTTCCCAGTTCGATTCTGGTCAAGGGCATGTACCTTGGTTGCAGGCACATTTCCAGTCGGGGGTATGCAAGAAACAGCTGATCAATGTTTTTCTCTCATTGATGTTTCTAACTCACTATCCCTCTCCCTTCCTCTCTGTAAAAAAAAAATCAATAAAATATATTAAAAAAATAAATTTCAGAATAAAAGTATCCACTTCTCTGGGAAATGTCATAAAGAATGGCTGTCCTTTGCTGAGCTGAACCCTTGGCAGGGTGCATCAGGGAGCCAAGGAGAGTAAGACATCTGTGAAGTAAGACTCTGGAGCTGCCTTGCAGCTTAGGGAAGGGGGACAATTGGTGCTCATGAATCCCCTGTCTTGGGGAACAGAGAAGATGGCAGCATGACAGGAAGGGGTAGTGTGCCTGGGCTGACCAGCAGACCCTGAGCAATGGATGAGTGATTACTCCAACACAACATTTGCTGTGGAAGAAAGGTTAAGGGACTGCCTGCCTAGTTAGACTTTTATTGTAACAGCAGTCTAAGATAAAGTTTATATTTTAGATACAATCAGGAGGATAAGTAATTTTGGGAGGACAAATGTGTATTAAGTGTCCTTTAGGTAAGGACACCCAAAGATTTAAGGATTCCAGTAAACATCCAGTGGTCTGCACATGCACAGACTTGTTTGGAAAGGTCAAGGAATAATTAAGGATAGCTATATTCAGCACTCCCCTAAGTCAGAATTCTGATAAATAGGATGTGCTACCTTCAGCACTTCCTTTTTCAGAATGTCCTCCTTACAAACTTTCCAACCAAGTCTCCCATGCTTCCCAATAGCAATGCATATGCCAGATTTGGATGGAAGAATTGTTTTCCAGACAATAGTCACGGTTAGAAATTGCTAACTTTACAACCAACCCCAGGAAGACAACTGCTGGCTTGTGGATGGTGGGGTTATGAGGTGAGGGTGGGGGAAGCTGCCCATTGGAAGACTCAGTTCCCTACAGCTTCCCACAGTCCTGGGTTAACCTGACTCCCTTCCTCCTGGCCTTCCTGGCCCCCATGTGCATCCCAGCTAGTGTCTAGTACTTAGATGTGAACTCACATCTTGACCAGGTGGGTTTTACCTTCATGCCTTCTCTCCAGAGGGCTCCCTTCTAAAGTCCCATCCTTTACTCTTCTTCCAATTCTCACATTTAACACAGCTCTGCTTGGTTCTAAGGGATCTGTCTCACCCCACTGCCAGCTCCCTCTGGCATTTCTTTATGCATCTTGGCCCCTGGGTTGGGTTATGTGGAAGCCTCGCCACCTTCCAGAATCTTCCAAATCTCAAATTAATCTAGAAAACTTAAAATGCTAGAAAGGATTCTTCCTGCCCAATATCCTTACCTTGGGTGGTACCCAGGGCAGCACATGCCTGTTATCAGTGTCAGAGGCCAGGGAGCATCTTCCTGACAGCCTTCCTTGGGGATTGGTTGGGGAGTGTCAGACATCCCTAGACTAAGTTCTGTGAGTGCTGGGCTTGCATGCAGGTACCCAGGCAGTGTCAGTGGGAGGAACTGCTACACTAGGAGTTCTAATACCTATGTTAGTCTGCTCAAGCTGGGGTCTTAAGCAACAGAAATTTATTTTTTCACAGTTCTAGAGGCTGAAAGTCCAAGGTCAAGGTGTGGATGGGGTGGTTGCTCCTCTGAGGCTCCTCTCCTCAGCTTGTGAATGGCCACCTTTTTCTGCATCCTCACAGATCTTCCCTTTGTGAGAGTGTGTGTGTGTGTCTTAATCTCCTCTTCATATCAGAATACCAGTCACCCTAGATTAGACTCCATCCACACGGCCTCATTTTACCTTAATTACCTCCTGAAAGGCCCTATCTCCAAATATAGTCATTCTGGAGTAATGGTGGTTAGGGTTTCAATCTATGAGTGGGGGGCACAATTAGCTAAGAACAGTTACTGAAAGCCAGATCTGGGATAGCATCATTTTTTGCAGCTGAGGCACTTGTCTTGCTCTGGGGAACAGGCAGGTTACCGGAGCAGTCCTTCCTCAGGTTTATCTCTGGGTCCAGTTTTACTGCAGACAGGGCTGCAACCCTACACCCATCAGTGGTACTGGGTGATCCCTCCTAGGGACTGCAAGCATGGAGTTTGGACCACAACTGGGCATGGTAGTGGAGTCTGGGAGTTTCAGATACAGCATCAGCACCCACCATGCCTGGAGGATTCATGGTACACTTGGTAGGGAACCAGAGAAGCTGTGTGAGTGGCCACACAGATCAGGCTGTCATATGCAGGCAGCAGTCACCACATCTGGCCCATAGTGACAGCTCAGCAGATAGGCTGTAGGTTTGGTGGGGCTGTCCTGGGTGGTTGGAGTGGTGTAGACAGCTGGCTTGTGCATGAAAATCCCCACCCTCAGGGGAGTTTACAGGGATCTAGAGATACTGCCTGAGCAGGTGAGAGCCACCAGTCACCAAAACTGAGTTCACCCATGGCCTTGCTTTGATGAGGTCAGCCCTGACACCATTCATGACATACGTTTGGGCAGCACCTATGTCTCCATCATTTATCAGTTCAAAATCCATGGAACTATGCAGACACTTGTGGAAAAACAGTAAACTCCATTCTCTTTAACTTCTAAGTGGATGTGTAGTTCATTTATCAGAAAGATGAATTTCTGCCATTATATAAATGCATACATATATAAATACATTTTAGTCAATATACTATGGAATGTTGAACTGACAAGAAAGGCAAGTGTTTTGGGAAAGGATGGGGGTGATGCAGACTCCCTCCCTACTTGAATGTCATTTCACTGAATGTACCTAACAGTTTCATGAGGCAGATTGCATTTTATAAACAAAGAAATTGAGGCCTGGCCTGGCTGTGCACTTTCCTAAGATGATATGGCTAAGGAGTACCTGGGTGGTGCAGCCTCAGACATCGAGCTGTCC
This sequence comes from Lasiurus borealis, assembly GCA_004026805.1. Lineage (NCBI taxonomy): Eukaryota > Metazoa > Chordata > Mammalia > Chiroptera > Vespertilionidae > Lasiurus > Lasiurus borealis. The sequence continues at coordinate 32,875 of PVJN01010405.1, read as the reverse complement.
TCTGAAGGGCAATGAGGATCAATGAGAGAAGCTGGGAGGTTTGCAACCATGATTTGGAACTTCACAGCAGAGCTTCCTCTGAAATGTCAAGAGTACAAATCTTGGACCTAGGTTCTCATTTCAGGCTCCTAGCAGGCTCCCATAGGCACTGGTGGTCATTGCAGAGATTAAGCCAGCAGACAGCATTGATTAGATTTGAATTTATCTTTTGCTTTGAATTATTCATTCATCCTCCCTAATTTCCCTGGGAATAATTTAATAATACAGAGCAGCAGAAGGGCACCTGGGTGTGTGGCTTTGGGACATGCTGGCCCAGGACACTGTCAAGGCTGCTGGAACTGTCTTTCCTTTAAAGCAAAACCTCCTTGAGTGCTCAGGCACTGGGAAAACTGCCTGGGCAGTTACAGCTCTCATAGCCTTCACCCACCTGTACAGGCCTCCTTGACCTCTATTCCTAAGCTCTGGATCCTGTAGCCCTGCAGAGCTCCTGTGCTCAGCACCTGGCTATGCTTCTGCACCCCAAGATTCTGCTCCCATCATCTCCATCCAGGCCATGCTACCTACTACCCCAGAGCATGTGGGATACACTCCTACAGCCACAGTACTCCTCTTTCCAGACCCTTCCAGAGTACCTATCTGTTTCTTTGGGGGAAAGGTCCAAGCTTGTCAGCTAGACATTCCAGGCCCTGGCTTGCTGGGTCAGCCACATTCCCTTCATGCTCTCTATTGTGTGAAGCTCTTTGAAGGGCTGGAATATCTCCCCCCTTCTTCCCTCCCTTCCCCCCTCCCCGCTGCCCTCCCTGACACACACATACAGCAGCCTTGCAAGTGCTTGTCTCCTACAGGGAAGGTGGGCCCAGCACACACATGCCCCAGTGGCCTGACACCTCCCATACCACTTCCCAGTCACAGCTCAGTGAGGGAAAGAGAGTTGTCTAGGGCCCTAGTTCTGGGCTCCTTGCCAGCTGCACCTGCCCCCACCCTAGCAAACACACCCTCTGTGTAATCTGCTGGGGCTTCAGCCACTTCCTCTCCTTGGGAGGAGCACAGGTCCTGGGAGAGCTGCTGGTTCTGAGACTAGTGCTGACCCCAGCCCTGGGCCATGGAGAGATGGGCAGCTGGCCCAGGAGCTTCAAAAACACCTTCTCCCCAAGTCAGACATCCAGGTATTGCATGTATGGAGGGTCATGATGCTGGGCCATATTGCCCACTAGCATGGGAACCGATCAAGTGTCAGAGGTGGATTGAATGCTTCTCCAAGGTCCTTAGATGGAGTGGAGAGGTCCAGGGAGTGAAGGGGACAGCAAGAGGATCAAATTGAGGATTTCTTCAGTGATTGCCATTTGCTGGGACCTGAGGTGAAGGCTCTCCCATTGACTTGCAAGCTATGAGATGGCTACTGCTACCACCCCTATTTTACAGACGGGGATCTGAAGCACAGAGAGGGCAAATGAATCTCCGAGTCACATAGCAACACAGAACTGTGGTGTATCTGATTTCAAAATCTACTCTCTTGGTGTTTACTTGGGGTTACGAGGGAGAAATGACTTTAGTGTTTTCACCTAGAACTGGAGAGGACTGGGCTACATGGTTTCATCCACTTATACCCTTTCTTCCTCCCTCCCTCTCTCTCTCCCTTTCTTTCCCTTCCTCTTCCCTCCCTTCCTCTTTCCCTCCTTCATTCCCTTCCTTTTATCCTCCTTCTTTCTCTACAAAAACATTATTGAGCATTTACTACATGATGGCTGCTGGAAACCAAAAATGAATTGAACCTAGACTCTGCCTATGGCATCCCCAGAATGGACAGACAGACAGAATAGAGCCCACTCAGAGCTGGGGAGACCCCGAGCAGTGCTGGTCTCCTCTGAGGCAATGCAACAAGAGATCTGACTCTGACTTTCTTTCTTTTTTAAAAAATATATTTTATTGATTTTTTACAGAGAGGATTGGAGAGGGAGAGGTAGAAACATCAATGAGAGAGAAACATCTATCAGCTGCCTCCTGCACACTCCCTACTGGGGATGTGCCTGTAACCAAGGTACATGCCCTTGACCGAAATTGAACCTGGGACCCTTCAGTCCGTAGGCTGACACTGAGTCAAACCAGTCAGAGCCTGACTCTGACTTTCACTCTGGGAGGTGCTGTGGGGTGAGCACTGGCCAGGCTGGGTCTGGCACATTGTCCTTGCCTAGTCCTCCACATACACTCCCAACCCTGTGCTTGTTGACAGAACAGAGCTCTTGTCTCTTTGTTTCTCATAGCCACATTGAGATATTCCAAGTCCTCGCTGCCCTTTCCCAAAGGACCAGCTGCTGAGGTCACCCACTGCCAGTGCTGGACTCATTTGGAAGTGGTGTGTCCTGGGTTTGGTCAAGTTCACCATGTCACCAGGTCACCAACACTTTCTGAGTCCTATGAGCTCTCCAGATGCTCTGACTGCCCATTGGATCATAAGACTGGATGAGCTGGGCCTGGGGTCTGAGGGTACAGTTCAGAAGGCTTAGGGGTCTCACATGAGCCCAGAGGTTCTAAGGAAAGGGCTGTCATGTTGAAGCCTTGGTATTGGGGATAGCAAGTGGAGGCAAACTCTTTATCTCAGGAGCCCCAGGGAAACAATTTGAAGATCATGATGGCATCTCCTCATTGGTATGGCCAATCCTCCATTGTGCCCACCCTACTTTCCTCTCTCCACCCCAGAGTGACTCCAAGAGTGCCCACACCAGGCCCAGCTTCTGGAAATCGGCTAAGGAACATGATGGCTTAAAGAGGTTGGCCTGGGAGATGCCTACAGGCTAACCTGAATGCTAGAGAAGGTTATGGAAGATAGGGATGGGGCACAGAGCCATCCTGAGTGGAGAGTGGGGCCTGGTGATGAGATGCAATAGCAGGTCATTGGGGGATCCAGTCTGGTGTAAGGTCAGCACAAGGCAGGGTAACTTCAGACCACAGGACCAAGGGCATCTGACATGGGAAAGAATGTCAGTCCTTACAGAACAGGGCTTTGTCCCAGGCTGTACAAACATGGTCATTGACATATGACTGATGAGGAAACCTTGAAATAAGATGGGGGAGGAATAATCTGGTAGATAGAGACTTGATTAGAGGAGAAAGAGACATGATGGTGATCCAAGAAGTCAAGGTGGCCATTAGAAGATGAACCAGGCAAGGAAACTGATTCTGGCCTAGAGCCCCCAGAAGGAACCAGTCTACCAACACCTGACATTAGCCCAGGGAGAATGATTTCTATAACTACAAGAGGATTTGTGTTGTTTAAAGCCACTGAATTTGTGGTGATTTGTTAAAATGGCAATAAAAATAGAATACAAGACCATTCTCAGAGTGAACGAAGAATGTGGAAAGGTTACATTATAAGAGGGAGAAGGCCAGTGCAGTGGAGGGAATGATTTCTTCTGTGAATTCCATTGAGACCTCAGTTTTTAGATAGCAGTTCAGGCCTCCACACTCTGAGAGACACAGAGACAAATTGCAGAGGTTGACCTCCTTTGGTGGGCATTTTTCCAGTCTCCTTCCTCTGAGAATTTCTCCCCACCCTCTCAAGGATGGGTTATGACAGCTAAGTTTATACTGCATGGTCCTGTCAGCTTGGCCACACTTGATCTTATCCAAGCAGATGTTCTCTCTTGGGAAACTATAAATGGAAGTGGATTCTCATTGAGTCTTGGGCTAGTTGATGAGCAGAGGTGTAGTGAACTCAGGCTTCTATCCTACATCACACAATCAGAGAGGCACAGAAAAGAGGGACTGCCTGTGGCCCTCAAATTCATTGGCATAAATAATTCATAATAATCTCTTATCCCTTTTGTGAATTTTTTTATTGAATCAAAATTCATATAACATAAAATTCACTATTTTAAAGCATACAATTCTGTGGTTATTAAAGTATTCACAATGTTGTATAACCTTCACCACTAACACTTTCTTCATCTTCAAGTTAGTCTCCATCTCCATTAGCAGTCACTCTTCAGCACCTAGCGACCATTCCTATATTTTCTGTCCCTATTGGTTTACTTATTCTGGACATTTCATATAAAGAGAGTCATGCGCCCTGGCTGGTGTGGGTAAGTGGTTAGAGTGTTGGTCCATGCACCAAAGGGTCTCAGGTTCAATTCCTGGTCAAGGGCAGGTACCTGGGTGACAAGTTTGATCCCCACCCTGTGTAGGAGACAACTAATCAATGTATCTCAGGACCTGTGTAGGAGACAACTAATCAATGTATCTCTCTCTCTCCCCCCCCCCCTCTCTCTGCATCCTCCTTCCCAATCTCTCTAAAAATCAATGGAAAAAAAATTCTCAGATGAGGATTATAAAAACTAACTAAATAAATGGAGTCATGCAATGTTTGGTCATTTTGGTCTGACTTATTCCACTGAGCATAATGTTTTCAAGATTCATCATGCTGTAGCCTGTATTAGTGATTCTTTCCTTTCTATGACCCATTATATGGATAGGCCACATTTTGTCAATCCAATAGTCAGTTGGTAGACATTTGTGTTCTCCATACCTTTTGGTTACTGTAACTGTGCTGCTATGAACAACTGGATACAGATTTTGTGCGAAGATGTTTTCAGTTTTCTTGGGCAGGTCCCGGGGACTGGAATTGTGTCATATGGCAAAGCCATGTTTACCATTCTATCCTCTTATCTTTTAAACATCTGTCAGACCTACGGCACTACCTATTTTTCCATTTCTAGCTATTTTCTTGCACCTTCTCCATCATTTTTTCCTCAGTAAGACACATATCTCAGTGATAAGCTCTGCGAATTAATTTAATTTAATTTTTCTTTTAAAAAAACGAGTTTTGGCTTAGCCTGTTCTCTTAATTGGATGCTTTAACAATTAATTAACTTATGCTTATACTTTTATCATCACTTTCTGTTTATTTTGCTGTCATTTTCAGCTTTATCTTTTCTAAGAGTTGTGTTTAAATCTACATTGCTCAGTATGAATAGCCTCGGTTGCAATCTCACAAATTTTGATATGCGCTAATTTCATTACCATCAAGTTCAACGTACTAATTTACACTGGAATTTTTTATTTGATCCCTGAGTTATTTCAATGTGTGTCTTTCAATTTCCCAGCAGCAGACCCAGGCCCCAGTTCCCTGTCTTTGCACCTGCAAACCTTTCTGTCACTCAGGCTTGCAGTGGTACCCTTGGGAAGCAGCAAGTGTATTTGTTTTCTATGCTGTGTTACAAATTACTACAATTTTAATGGCTTACAACAACACTTTTGTTTATTACCTCACAGGTGTATAGGTCAGAAGTCTGCATTATAGGACTAGTTTCTTCTCAGGGACTCACCAGGTTGCAATCACCATGGCAGCCAGGCTGCGTCTCCCCTGGAGCTCAGTCAGCTTTCAGGATCATTCGGGTTATTGGCAGGATTCGGTTCCTTGCATTTGTAGGACTGAGGTCCCTGTTTCTTTTCATGTTTCTTTTGAGGCTGCCTGAATTTCTTGCTTGGTGGCCTCCCCATCTTCCAAGCCAGCAACTCTTGCCCATCTTGATTATTTCTCACACCTTGACTCTCCTTTGCTAGGAAAAAACCTTGTTACTTGTAAGGGCTCACCTGATTCTGTCATGCCCACAAAAGATAATCTTCCTATGTTAAAGTCAATTGATTTGGAACCTTAATTACATTTGCAAAATGGTTTCACAGAAGCACTGAGATGCGTGTCTGATTGAGTAAGCTGGAGAAGAGTACAAAAATCTAGAAACTGTCTTTGGATGCTGGTTACCATATCCTCCAAAACTATGGGTTATGTCCTGAGCCTCCATTCTGCCTTGGGTCCAGGTGCAAAAAAATTATTTTGTTAGCATTTTGATGCTTTCGATCAGATTTTTAACTTTTTGGTCTAGCTTTTCTTCCTTTCCTTAGTGTGATAGTTAGTACAAATTATATACCCGCCATTACTGGAAGCAGACAACCTAGACTGCTAGGGACAAGAAAACATCATTAACTTAATAAAGAATGTCCACCAGAACTCTAAAGCAAATATCACATTTAATGGTGAAATATTAGATGGATTTTTATTAAAGGTCAGGATTGAGATAAGTTCAAATTTTCTGTCACACTTTTGCTTAAAAGTGGAGGCCTGGCAATAAAAAAGCTAAAATTGTTAAGGAAGAGGACAAGACTAATTATTTGTATATAGCTATAATCCTATAACTGAAAAATCCAAGAAATCCAATCACCTGTCAAATCACTAGAGTTAATTAGAGAGGTGGGAAAGATGGCAAAATGAAAGATTAATCTGAAAGCCAACAGCTCCAGCAATAACTAATTAAAATCCTAATAGAAACAAGATAGCAATGGCCAGAGTCACAGAATCTAGATGTCTGAAATTAGCTCTCATGAGAAAGGGAGGCTTTGTATGTTGGAAATCATTAAACCTTATAGAGAATCTCACTCAATGGTGAGAATATCACCTTCAATAATGGAAATATCGAATATACTGAAGATTTCATTCTCCTCAATTAATATAAGCTCAATAAAAATCTCAACCAAAATCTCAGTAAGGAGGATTTTTTATGAAACATCTCAAACTTATCCCAAAATTCATATGGGATACAACATGTGCAAGAATAGTAAAATGTTTCTAAATAGAGTAGCAGTAGGGCTGTGCCTGGTGTCTATGGGATGTTAGGATCTCTAGAACATGGAATAATGTAGTGGAATAAGAGAGGCAACAGCCATGTGGCTATGAGAGGGTGAAATGACCCATGAATTTATGGGTGTTTAGTATAAGACAGAAGTGACAGCTCCAATCAGTGGAAGAGCTATTTTTCTTTTCTCTTTTAAGAAATAGGGTAGGGTCAAATGGCTCTTTGTATCAGTCCAAGAGGACATACTCAGGAAATGAAAAAAGTACTCAAAGTAGAAGGAACTGAATGTTGGAAACTGGTTACGCAGGGGTTAGAAGAGCAGAGAAACCAGCAGGGGCCAGAGAGGCTGCCAGACAGGCCTGGTATAGGCTAGAGGACTAAGTGCATTGAGGTCAGCTAGCAGAGGCTGGGAGCACAGCATCTTCCTGAGGGAGCAGATGCAATTCTTTCTGGAAAATTCACCTGGACAGAGTGGAGAGGGCTATCCTTTCCATTTGCCTTTCAATCTCTGTCCTATGCTTTCTGTGGCCTGAGCCCAGCTGGAAGCCAGGTAACATGGTGGCAATGGGAAATGCAGGCTATAGGGACAGAGCTGGAGGTGAATCATTCTCAGGAGGAAAAATAGTTAGATCCCTATATCATAGCTTCCAAATAATAAAATTCAGATCAATCAAAGTATTAAGGAAATAAAATAGAATACAGTTAAAGAACACACAAATTAAAAATAAACAATAGAAAACAAAAATCTTTATGGCAAGCAATGCCCTTAAACAAATGAGAAACATGACAGACAAGGAGGTAATATTTACAACTTTCAAAAAGGACAATAGATTAATACTAGACTGTGTCAGCCGTTCTACAAATTGATAATAAAAAGGCAAACCAATGAAAAATGAAAACTGGCAATTCTAAGAAGAGAATATTCAAGAGATTCTAAGATGGGTAACTACAAAAGATAATAAAAGTGAAGTGGCCACCTGCACTAGTTATTAGAAAAATGCAAATAAAAACAATGAGATACCATTTTTAGATAAATTAATAACTGTTGGTGAGGGTATGAGATGGAAACAAAAACATACCCCATTATCTGTGGCTCTTCATCCAATAGGGACCAGACCCCACTTTTTTAGTTGGGTACAGGGCCTCCAAGATTCAGTCTCCTCTGAAATTAGGGTGGCTATGTGACCAGCTTTAGGCAATGAAATCTTTATTTTATTTTATTTTTTATTGTGTTACATGTATACATATCTCCCCATTGCCCCCCCTCCCTACCAGACATACCCCCATCCCCCAGTGTCTATGTTAATTGGTTATGCTTATATGCATAGATACAAGTCCTTTGATTGATCTCTTATCTACCCCACCTCTCCTTAATCTTCCTGCTATAATATCACAGTCTGTTTGATGCTTTACTGCCTCTGTATCTATCCTTTGGTTCATCAGTTTACAATGTTCTTTATTATCCACAAATGAGGGAGAGCATGTGGTGCTTCTCCTTCATTGACTGGCTTATTTAACTAAGCATAAGGCTCTCCAGTTCCATCCAGGTTGCTGCAACTGGTAAGAATTCTTTTTTAATGGCAGTATAGAATTCCATTGTGTAGATGTACCACAGTTTTCTGATCCACTCATCTGCTGACGGGTATCTACAATTTGTTTCCAAATTGTAGCTATTGTAAATTGTGCTGCTATGAACATAGGGGTGCATAAATCCTTTCTGACTGGTGTTGGTAATTTCTTAGGATAAATTCCTAAGAGTGGGATTACAGGTCAAATGGGAGATCCATTTTTAGTTTTTTAAGAAAACTTCATACTGTTCTCCACAGTGGCTGCACCAGTCTGCACTCCCACCTGCAGTGCATGAGAGTTCCTTTTTTTCCGAATCCTCGCCAACACTTGTCGTTTGTTGGTTTGTTGATGATTGTCATTCTGACAGGTGTGAGATGGTATTGCATTGTCGTTTTGATTTGCATCTCTCAGATAATTAGTGACTTTGAACATGTTTTCATGTGTTCCTTCTGTCATTTTTTGAAAAGGTTCTATTTAAGTCCTTTGCTCATTTTTTTATTGGATCCTTTGTCTTCCTTTTTAGTAAATTATATAAGTTGGCTGTAGATATTGGCGATTAAACCTTTATCAGTGATAACATTTGCAAATATGTTCTCCCATACAGTGGTCTTTCTTGTTGTTTTGTTCATGGTTTCTTTTGCTTTTTATTTTGATGTAGTCCCATTTATTTATTTTTACTTTAGCTTCCATTGCCTTTGGAGCAGTATCAGTGAAAAAGTTCTTTCGGCATATGTCTGAAATGGTGCTACCTGTGGATTCCTCTAATATTTTTATAGTTTCACTTCTAATGTTTAAGTCCTGTATCCATTTTGAGTTTATTTTTGTACTTGGTGTAAGTTGGTGGTCCAGTTTCATTTTTTTGCATGTATCTGTCCAATTTTCCCAACATCATTTGTTGAAGAGGCTATCTTGACTCCATTGTATGTTCATGCCTCCTTTGTCAAATATTAGTTGAGCATAGTGGTTTGGGTGGATATCTGAATGCTCTATTCTATTCCATTGGTCTATATGTCTGTTCTTGTGCCAGTACCAGGCTGTTTTGAGAACAGTTGCTTTGTAATATAGCTTGAAATCTGGTATTGAGATCCCACCTACTTTATTCTTCTTTATCAGAATTGCTGTAGCTATTCATGGTCTTTTTTTGTTCCAGATGAATCTACGAAGAATTCTTCCTGGGTCTGTGAAGTATGTCGTTGGTATTTTAATGGGTAGTGCATTGAATCTATAGATTGCTTTGGGTATTATGGACATTTTAATGATGTTGATTCTCCCAATCCATGAGCTCTTCCATCTGTTAATACCTTCCTCTATCTCTTTTTACAGTGTCCTGTAGTTTTCTACATATAGGTCTTTTACCTCTTTAGTTAGGTTTATTCCTAGGTATCTTAATTTTTTTGGTGCGATGGTAAATGGGATTGCTTTTTGAGTCTCTCTGTAATTTCACTATTAGTGTACAGAAATGCCACAGATTTCTTGGCATTAACTTTGTATCCTGCTACATTGCCAAATTAATTTATTAAGTCAATTAGTTTTGGAATGGAGTCCTTCAGGTTTTTTACGTGCAGTATCATGTCATCTGCAAATAAGGACAGCTTTACTTCTTCTTTCCAAATTTGGATGCCTTTTATTTCTTCTTCTTGTCTAATTGCAATGGCTAATACTTCCAGTACTATGTCAAACAGGAGAGGTAAGAGTGGGCATCCCTGTCTTGTTCCTGTTCTTAGGGGAAATGATTTTAGTTTTTTCCCATTGAGTATGATGTTAGCTGTGGGTTTATCATATATGGTTTTTATTATGTTAAGGTATCATCCTTCTATTCCCACTTCGCTGAGAGTTTTTATCAAGAAAGAGTGTTGGATTTTGTCAAATGCTTTTTCTGCATCAATTGATATGACTATGTGATTTTTATCTCTCAATTTGTTCATGTGATGTATCATGTTTATTGATTTGCAGATATTGTACCATCCCTGCATTCCTGGGATGAATCCTACTTGGTCATGGTGTATGATCTTACTGATGTACTTCTGGATCCGATTTGCTAGAATTTTGTTGAGGATTTTGGCATCTATGTTCATGAGAGATATTGGCCTATAATTCTCTTTCATTGTGTTGTCTTTATCACCCTTTTGGTATTAGGGTGAGGCTGGCTTCATAGAAGGTGTTTGGAAGTGTTCCTGATTCTTGAATGTTTTTAAACAGTCTGATGAGTATAGGTTTTAATTCTTCCTTGAATGTTTGGTAAAGCTCTCCTTTGTAGCCATCTAGTCCTGGGATTTTATTTGCTGAAAGCTTTTTGATTACTACTTCAATTTTTTCCATAGTTATTGGCCTATTGAGATGTTTAGATTCTTCCTGATTGAGTTTTGGAAGGTTACATTTTTTTAGGAATATGTCCATTTCCTGCAAGTTGTCCAATTTGTTGGAATAGAGTTGTTCATAGTATTTTTTAACAGTCCTTTGTATTTCGGCGGGGTCTGTTGTTATTTCTCCTTTTTCATTTGTGATTTTGTTTATTTGGATCTTCTCTCTTTGCTTCTTGGTGAGCCTGGCTAGAGGCCCATCAATCTTGTTTACCCTTTGAAAGAACCAGCTCTTGGTTTTGTTGATCTTTTGAATTGTTTCTTTGGTCTCCAGGTTGTTGATCCCCCCTCTGCTCTTAACTATTTCCTTCCTTCTGCTTACACTGGGCTTTTCTTGTTGCTCTCTTTCTAGTTCTTGGAGTGTTAGGGTTCGGTAATTTATTACCATTGTTTCCTGTTTTTTTGCAGTAGGCTTGTAGGGCTATGAACTTCCCTCTCAAGACTGCTTTCACTATGTCCCATAAATTTTGTATTGTTGTGTCATCATTTTAATTTGTTGTCATGATGTTTTTTATTTCTTCCTTGATCTCTTTGGTTACCCAATCGTTGTTTAATAGCATGCTGTTTAGTCTCCATATGTTTAATTTCTTTATATTGTTTTTTTATAGTTGATTTCCAGTTTTATGCCACTGTGGTCTGAGAAAATGCTTGATATGATTTCTATCTTCTTGAATTTGAAGAGAGTTTTCTTATGACCCAACATATGATCTATCTTTGTGCACTGGAGAAGAATGTTTATTCTGTGGCTTTGGACTGAAATGTTCTGAAGATGTCAATTAATTCCATCTGGTCTAGTGAGTCATTTAGGAGTGATGTTTCTTTGCTCAATTTTTTGTTTAAAGGATTTGTCCAATGGTGACAGTGGGGTATTAAAGTCTCCTACAATGATTGTATTGCTGTCAATCTCTCCCTTAATATCCTCCAGGAGTTTTTTTTTTTATGTATCTAGGTGCTCCTATATTGGGTGCATATATGTTTACCAGAGTTATTTCTTCTTGTTGGATTGTTCCCTTTAGTATTATGAAGTGGCCTTCTTTATCTCTTGTTATGTCCTTCACTTTGAGATCTAATTTGTCAGATATAAGTACTGCAACCCCAGCTTTTTTTTTTCATTTCCTTTGCCTGAAATACCATCTTCCATCCCTTCACCCTCAATCTGTGTGCATCTCTTTTCCTGAAGTGGGTTTCTTTCAGACAGCAGATATATGCATCATGTTTTCTTATCCAATCGGTTACTCTATGTCTTTTGATTGGGGCATTTAATCCATTTACATTTAAAGTTATTATTGATAAGTACTTATCTGTTG